>JASCZW010001118.1:0-173004 GCA_034211315.2 Aedes japonicus
AACTGTATTGAAATTCTTACTGTAAAACGTATTAATAAATTTTCAATTTTTTTGTTTGTGTAAAAATGGAAATTCAAAATTGAGACACTATTTTCACACTTATTGTTTTTTTTTTGTCTTGTAGCGTCTATTTACTTTAACGATATCTCTAACAATCACCATACTTTATTACCTTCCACAGTGCATCAACAGCAGCTTACCCAAAACGAGCAGTCCAACTACGCCTCTTCCGCAACCAAGGAGCTGGATGATCTAATGGCTTCACTTTCCGATTTCAAGGTAAGCGCAGTGGGGAAAAAAATATGCAGACAGGTTCAAGTAGATTTAATAATCTCCACCACCGCATACGCGGTCATCATATTCGTCCTCACCGAAATCCAGCAGCGTTTTAGTGAAATAAAAATAATCGCTGGATTACAAACTTGCCACCGGTGCCACAAGGGTGTGGCTGGGAAATTAATATTAAAATTAGATCTACTTTGAATTCAATTTTGCCCGTCTCCCTCGTGCCCCGGCGTCGTCATCTGGGGATTGGAACTTTCACCACCCCCCCAAATCCGGTCGAGTGTTGAGTGTTGTCTTTCGAACAGTGCACACGAGCCGCATGGGCAATGATCGATTGAAATTTTCACTTGAGTTCACTGGCATTGAGCATCGCTACACGTGAAATCGATTTATAGTTTGAAAATAGATGTAACGCTATGAAAGTCACCAGTGTACTCTAGTTGGAATTTAACGATTGCCTACTAGTTGGTTTTTCCACAATGACTTTCTCCAAAACATTGTTCTCATAGCACTCGCCACATGCATTTTTCCGTTCCGTTCATAAATCATTCCCACTCTCATTTGCGCCTTTAGTGAAATAGTCTCATAAATGCTAATTTCTAAATTACAACGGTAATAATTTCCCCCGAACTGCTACAGCGCTATAAAGTGGATGTCGTTTGTTCGGTGGCATTCTATTTGGGTGGTGACATTTGTTGGCACCGGCTTTGACACCCTGACGAACGAAAGTCATTAACTTTTGCACTTGAGTGAGCGCTGCACTTGATCGATTTCGTTACGGGGCAAATATCAAACGTTAGCATTATTTGGAGTGCAGCCCCGAAATTGCCAAAGAAAAGTGATTTTTGGACGTGTGCAGCTGCTCGAGTAAACGTGGAAGACGAAAAAAGTGTTGACTGAGCACGGACCTGCGCTCTCCACCAGTCAGGCCAGTAAACGGCAGGTGAGAGGTTGCTCTAGTTTCAACAAACACACCGACGACAAAGTAAGCGTCGGAAAAAGTCTCCCATCCTGCCTGGGGCGACCTCTGGGAATGCAATTTTTTCACCCACCCTTACACATTCGCGCGTTGAAATGTACACATGGGCGTGGTGGGAGAGTGATGATTTAATGCTGTTGCACCCGCGCCCACATGGTACAGACTTACGTTCTACAATGGACGACGTTGGCGGCTCTGTGACGGTCTTCCCGTCCCGTGTGATCTTGAACTTAGACAAGCTAGAAATTTATTGCAGAAAGATTAAATCAAATAATCAACCACTACACACGCGTAATGGGAAAGGAGAAACAAAACAGAGAAGTCAATCTTCCACCATCAACTGAGGGTGCTTTATTCGAAGCAGAGTCTGATGCAGGTTCTATAAATAGGATCATCTCCGGTTGGTCGTGAAATTGGTTTTTGGTAAAATGATTTTTTACGATCCCTGATATTATTGTAATTTGGTCATAACCGGATGCTCCGGGGAAAATAACGGCAGGCTCGAAACAAGAGTCTTCCCTACATGGAGTGGTTCAGATTGCAAGATTGTTTGTGGGGAAGATGAGTGAATTCCGCGTGGTAAAATCCGATCAAGGCTTTAGAAATGTTTCGTCATACCATATATCAGCAGCTTCAAATCTTCAAATCGGTTTGTTATCAGATATGTTGATGGTTGGAGGTGTTATCGACCATATTTATGGTCCTGCTAGTCAACTGAAGTCACCGATTTTCGCTTTCCGTGATATTGGTAATTCCCCTACCATTTGAGCAAATCATTCGGCGTAGTTACGTTACGTTTTATCTGCAATCAACTAGCGTTGATTCTTTATAAACTTAACTCCGTTTCCTGTAGATAATGTTTGCATTACAAAAAAATGTACTTTTATCGGATGGTGATAAAAAAAACAGCTAGACAGATAATCGCTTTTGATAAATTTCCCATGGAAGGAATTATTTAAGTTTACTTGCAACCAAATTATACGCCCTTGCGAGCGGCCTTCCTGCAGTTAACCGGAACATTCGCCATGGTGGACGAAAACATGCGTGTAGGCATGTTTTTGAGTTCATTCTTCGTTGTATTTATCAATTCCTTCTCAGTTTTCGCGACAAAATTGTTGGAGTAGATCTTACGCTTCAGTTAGCCCAGAAATTCTCGATGGGACGCAGCTGGGGGACGTTGGGTGGGTTCGCCGACTTGGGTACCACATCGATATTCAGCCGCTCAACTCCTCCAACGATCGCTTCGAGTAATGGGCCGACGCCAGATCCGGCTAGAACACCGCGTCTTCGCCCTTATGGTATTTTTTTGATGAACGACGCAACTTCCGGCAGGCATTTCGTACTATAAATTTCCCAGTTCATGGCCAGTCCGGAGCGAAAGAAGAGCGGCTTTGACATCCTCTTCTCGCTGATTGTCAGCCACAGCAGCACCTTCTTGGGGAAGTTGGTGTGTGAAATGAGCTCACCTCGAAGTACGCCTTAGTAGGGGAAGTAAAATACGAAGTGCCCTGTCAGTCGCTGGCATCCACGGTTGAGACCCATCACTACCGCCACGTCGCGATTCGCCGGGAAAATCGAGTTGACCATCTTATTCAGGCGCTGCCGCTGCGTCATTGTCTGCAGCTCCGACACCAGTGGAAGCGACTTCCGCTTCCTGGCATGCTACTACCTGTAACCGGCCAGTACCCATTAATGGGTAAAATATCACCCATTTCAAACTTAAGTGGGTTAACTCCTTTAATGGGTAAAACACTTTTACCCATTAATGGGTAAAAAGCCTGTACGTCAGGCTATCGGGTATTTTGTACCCATTTTTTCAAAATGTTTGTTATTTGAGAAATGGGTATGAAATACCCATTTTCAAAACGTTTGTTATTAGGGGAAATGAGTATCAAATACCCATTTTTCAGAAATGTTTATTATTTGCGAAATGGGAATGAATTCCCATTTTTCGTGATATTTTTTTACTCAGTGATATTGTATACACAGCATTAGAATACAAATAGAAGATAAAAATAACTGAATTTTGTATTTGCATTAATTCGTAACAACAACTCTTTAGTGACAGACCTTTTACCTCTCAGGTATGTCAAGTTTCGTTCGGGGGTTTTCACGTCGCCAAATATTCCGATGACGTGGTGGTCCATTGAAGCGATCATCACATCGTGATCATCCAGAGAGATTCCTACATCGCCCAAACAATTCCTGAAGGCTTCCGTGGAATATATTTGATAAGATTTAATTTTGACGTAATTTTTATGGAAGCTTGGATTTTACGCCCCGGAAGGGACGCGTACTCGGAAGTACAATTCTTCTGATGAAATCGAAGCATTTTAAATTATTATAATAAAATAATAACGTACCTCTCAGTTTTTGGAAGCTTTCACTATCGAATTTAACCTTCAGTTCGTCCATATTTTTTTCGTTTTCGTGGACTGGATTCCGCGAAGGTTTATTTTTTAGTTTTAGAACAGCGCACTTTAAACTGCACAGAGGGAGTCCGGCAAATGCTAAGATATTTTTTTCCCTTTAATGGGTAGAAAAATACCCAGCTTTTGGTCTCTCATTGAAGATAAAAAATGGGTCTTTAGTATGCATTATTTTGATTTTAAAAGTACCCATTTTTTGACAGCTTCATATACTATCAAAAAAAAGGGTACATTTTTACCCATTAATGGGTACTGGCCGGTTACAGTGTATGTTCATGTTCGCCAGGTACTTTTTCACTGTTTGGCCGGTTGAACCGACCTCCCGGCCAAGCACATGCAGCGATATAGCCACTTCCCCCCCGGTCTTCCTCTTCAGCTTCCTTTGGAGCTTCTTGTCACTCAGGGTCATCGGCCTTTCGGAACCGGACTTTCTCTCGAATCTCTGATTGTTGTCTAATAGTGCAAAATGTTGTAGAATTATGGAACGGGCGTATCCGGCGTCCAAACCGTGCCGCACGATGTCCGTTTTCGACGCGGCGGGGTGCTGTTCACACTTCTGAACGGAGTTGCTTCACTGTTTTTGCCATCACGGTTAGAGTTCGACTGATAGAGCTGTCAAATTTTGTGAGCTGATTCATGGGTTACCATGATTGATGCTGCATGGGTAGTTTTGTCAGTGCGGATGAAGGTAAACCCATGAAAAATCGTCCACTTTTTTTAATACAATCGTTAATCAGATAGAAGTAATGATTTCTCGGTAAATGTTTCCCTTCTTATATCTTTGATAGCGATCAATTACACTGGTTTACAGAGATTTTTTAAACCCAGAGCTCCATGCCAGGTTCCGTTAGCTTGGGTAAAAAAACCACCGAGTATCGTATTTTGACCGCATGCGTTTGCATTTTTCTTGAATTTTTCAAAAATTGAAATTTTGATATATTTTGAGAATTACTCAAATAACTGGCTCAGCTTAAATGTAAATGCCCCAAACGCAATTTCTCAGGCTTTAACAAACAACTTTGCAGAAACAAGTGTGACGGTCCGACTTCACCGGAAAAAGTTATGACCGTTGAAAGGTAGCAAAAAACATAATAGTACAGTAAACCCTCCGAAATGCGCGGATTCCTTTAATGGTGGTCTAAAATGATATATGGGCATTGACCTTTGTTGTTTCATCAGAAAATATTTCGTGATCTTTCGTATATAGGAAGTTACTTCCTTGAGCAAAGTTGTTCAGTAGATCAAGGCCTTCAGGGTGGAAAACTTAAAAGTTCTTTGAAGGTAAACTTAAAAGCTCAGAATTATCTCACTACGCGGCGCTAGTGTGCATGTAAACTTACTTTATAACCTGGATCTCGAGATCCTTGACATATAGCAAGTTGGTGTCTTCGACAAAGATGTTTGGTTGATCAAAGCCTTTCGGATGGTGTTAACTATAGTTCAGAACTCGTCCGCTTCGTGGCACTAGTATACATGTTAACTTTGTGTATAACCTGTATTGTGGGATCTCGATCGTGTATACATTTACTGTTTTCAGGAAAGTTAGTTGTGAAATTATAAACGTCCAGACGCTCGACTCAACTGTATAAGCTAGATCTTGATATTATTCACATATAGCAAGATGGCATAGGAGCTTCGGATTGCAAAGTCGAGAAGCAGGCAAAAGCTCGTTTGAAGAGCATCAAAGTCACGAACAAGAAGAAGAAGCAAGATGGCATCTTCAAAAACGATATTCGAGGGGTCAGAGCTTTCTGGATGCATTACACATTAGATCAGAATTCGTTCGCTACGTGGCGCTAGTGTTTATATGTTTTTGTAATGTCTTTATTTTGATATCAAGATCATGTTCAAATTCATAGTTTCCAGGAAATTTATTCAAATAATCTTGGTCTTTCAGAGGGCCGACTTCATAGTTGAGAATAGTTTCCCTGAGTGGCACAGGTCTGCCTGTGAACTATGTAATGAATGAATCCTAGAAAGTGTGAGCTGTTTAATGGAATACTTTTAACTAGAAATGCGAAGAAAGATTAGTATTTTCCATTTTATTCCAACTACCTTCCCGAGCAAAGGATTATACCAAATTGATAACAAGTTCTTTTACCTGGTTATCATTTTTTGATCACTGAATATGTTATCATTTAGGCTGAATAAAAAGCCATAATATCAGAATGAATAACAAAAATAAACTCGTTGATTTCATATTAATAACTCATTTTGTCTGCAACTGCGAACAATTTGATAACAAATCCTGTATTGCAAGCAAATTTATTGAAATAGTTTCAAATTATGTTATCAATTTGAAATCAAATTCTCATGCTAATAACTGAAAAAAAATTGGTGAAAAGCAAAATTTCTTGTTCATATATGCTGGAAATATTTAGAGTTCTACAATTCAACTTATATCGTTCATAAAAAATAGTGTGTTCAAAATGATAACATATGATAACAAAATTTGCCAATAGTGATAACTAAATTTGTTGTACGTTAACAGCGGAAATCAAACCGATAACTGGGATAACAGAACTAGTTACTTATATGATATCAGCTTGTTATTTTCCTTTGCTTTATTGCTTATCTTGACAGATACGCGTTTTTCGCCTACAATGTGCCGACGTCTTCAGTGTCGTGTATTTATAATATGTAATATGTAATGAATGTTTATCGCTAGTGCACATTAGAGGACCCCAATATGGGTATTTTTGGTACGTTCTTCTGACATCTTCGGGCTATTCCTTCAGAGAAATTCTTCACAAAACTTCGGGTAAGTCCTTCAAAGAACTTCATGGAAGTTCTTCAGGGAACTTTAGGGAAGTTCTTCAGAGAACTTCATCTTCAGAGAACTTTATGGAAGTTCTTCAGTAAGCTCCAAGTTTTGCAGAGAACATATGGGAAATTCTTCAGAGAACGTCAGAGAAATTCTGCAGAGACCTTCAGGAAAGTCTTTCAGAGACCTTCATGGAAGTTCTTCAGAGAACTTCAAGGATGTTTTGCAGAGAACTTTATTCAAGAACTTTCGGGTAAGTCCTTCATGGAAGTTCTTCAGAGAACTTCACCGAAGTTCTTCAGAGAACGTCATGGGAGACTAACAGAGAACTTCAGGGAAGTTCTTAAGAGAACTTTAGGGAAGTTTTTCACAAAACTCCAGGGATGTTCTTCAGAGAACTTCATGGAATTTCTTCAGAGAACTTCGGGGAATTTTTTTGGAGAGGTCTACAAGCAGGTTCTTCAGAGAACTTCAGGGAAATTTTTCAGAGAACTTCAGAGAAGTTCACTACAAAACTTTGAGCTAGTCCTTCAGATGACTTCATGGAAGTTATTCGGAGAACTTCAGGGACGTTCTGCTAAGAAATTCACGGAAGTTCTTCAATGAACTTCATGGAAGTTCTGCAGATAACACAACTAACCAACAACAGAGAAGTTCTTTACAAAACTTCGGGTAAGTCCTACAGCGAACTTCGGGGAAGTTCTGCAGAGATCTACTTGAAGGCTCGTCAAAGAACTTCTGGGAAGAGAGCTTCAGAAAAGTTCTTCAGAGAACTTTGGGAAAGTTCTGCAGAGAACTTCAAAGAAATCGCTGAAGAATTTCAAGGCAGTTTTTCAGAGAATTTCAGGAAAATTCTTAAGAGTACTTCAGAGAACTTCATGGAAGTTCTTCAGTGAATTGCAGGGAAGTTTTTCAGAGAACTTCAGTGAAGGTCAGCAAAGAGCCTCAGGAATGCTTTCAGAGAAATTCAGAGAAGCTCTTCAAAAAACTTTTGAGAAGTTCGTCACCAAACTTCGGGTAAATCCTTCAAAGACTTCATGGAACAAAGTTCTTCAGAGAACTTCATGGAAGTTCTTCAGAGAACCTGATGGAAGTCCTTCAGAGAACTTCAAAGAAGTTCTTCAGAAAACTTCAGGGAAGTTCTTCAGAGAACTTCAGGGAAGTTCAGCAGAGAACTTTAGAAATGTTTTTCAGAGAAATTCAGGAAAATATTTTGGTGAACTTCAGAGAAATACTTCATAAAACTTCGAATAAGTCCTTCAGAGAACTTCATGGAAGTTCTTCAGAGAACTGCTGCTGCAGAGAAGTTCTCCAGTTCTGCAGTTCTTCAGGAAATTCTTCAAAAAAATTCAGGAAGTTCTTCAGATAACCTCAAGAAAGTTTTCCAGAGAACTTCGGGAAAGTTCTACAGAGATCTTCTGGAATGTTTTTCAGAGAACTTCAGGGATGTTCAAGGATTCTCTGAAGAACTTACCCGTAGTTTTATGAAAAACTTCCCTGAAATTCTCTGAAGAATTTCCCTGAAGTTCGCTGAAGGACCTGCTTGATGTTCTCTGAAGTTTTTTTTTTTTTTTTATTTCCCTGAAGTTCCCTGGGGTTTTTTGAAGAATTTCTCTAAAGTTCTCTTGAGAACTTCCCTGAAGTTCTCTGAAAGACTTCCCTGACGTTCTCTGCAAAACTTCCCTGAAGTTCTCTGCTGAACTTCGGTGAAGGGCTTACCCGAAAGTTCCTCACCATGAAGTTCTCTGAAGTTTTCTGAAGAACTTCCCTGAAGTTTTCTGAAGAACTTCCATGAAGGGCTTACACGACAATTCTTCAATAAAGTTCACTACAACACTTTCCTGATGTTTCCTGAAGAACTTCCCTGAAGTTCTTTGAAAGACTTTCCTGAAGTTCTCTGAAGAATTTCCCTGATGTTCTCTGCAGAACTTCCATGAAGCTAACTGAAGAACTTCCATAAAGTTCTCTGCAGAACTCCATGAAGTTCTCTGAAGAACTTCCCTGAAGTTCTCTACAGAACATTAATGAAGTTCTTTGAAGGACTTTATCGAAGTTTTGTGACGAACTTCTCTGAAGGACTAACCCGAAGATGCCAGAAGAACGTACCAAAAATACCCATATTGGGGTAATCAGCCTCTTATGTGCACTACCCGACATTTTGCACTACATTTTGCCTGCAATTCTTAGGTATTTTGCTTAGATATTTTACCTCTTAATCTGAGCTCTTCAATACCACGCCTAGTTATCAAGACCAAAATTAGGTATTCATATGTTGTTGTCTCCTGTTCGCGAAGCGTTGGGCTTTATGAAACGTTTAATTGCCATGCATTTGCCAAGGTATTATTCCAGTAGTACTGTGCCTTTGTTTTCTCTCAGTTTTTCAGCTCCATTTTAATAGCATGGTAGATTCTTTATTTTTCCTCTATTATCGAGATTTTTAGCCCTGGGCTGGTTTATCTCCCGTCGTAGTTATTCAAATAACTTGTCCGGGGGTGAGATTCGAACTCGTGACTTCGGCGTGAGAGGTATGGATGTTAACCACTACGCCGGGGTCGCCCCCATGGTAATTCCTATTTTTGTCAATACGTCAGCTTTTTCATTTGCGTCGATTCCGCAATGCCTAGGAACCCTGTATAGTTGTACCATATTGAAACAGGACAGTTTCCGCAAAAAAGTTGAACACTACTAAATCATTTTTGACGTGTAAACTTTTGATTATAAAGTATTTAGCGCTGCTAGACTATCTGAACAAATGCATATATTAGCATTTTCATAATTCTTTTTAATAGAGCTAACTGCACATTCTAAAAGGGCGTACATTTCTGCCTTAAAAATTGTGGGCCATTTGCCATAGCCACCAAAAAGTTAATCACAGGGCCAATTTTTCTAACAACTACCATACTTTTTTCTATAGAGCCACTTGTAAAAAAACTAACAATGCCAATCCAAACGAGTCGCGTCATGAACTCGGAAGTTATGATTACTCAAAACATATCTCTTACAGTTTTATGATGTTCCGTGGGGCTATTTCGTTTTGGCCAAATACTTCTTGACCGTTTGGCTGTCACACCGACCTCCCGGTCCAACGCACTGAAATAAGTGGCCACCTTGCCTTCCGTCTCCCGTTTTAGCTTCTGTTGAATCCTCCGGTCGCTTAAATTGGTCGGACGATCGCAACCAGGCTTCCGCCCGATGGAACTTTCTTTTGTTTACTTGTTTGTGCGGTTCAAATTCTGCGTTTTCAAAATGTCGCGTATTGAAAAGGAAGTGAAAATTGAGGTTCTGGACACATGGCTAAGTGATACCCTTTGTAAATACCCTTTACTATGCGAAAATTGACGAAGCGGTTTGGAATTCATCATGCGAGTGTTAAAACTATCATTAATAAGTTTGGGGAACACTATTCTTTGGATGAGCTACCAGGAAGAGGCAGAAAATCCGGTTCTTCCAACCCGAAACTGGAGCAGAAAGTGGTATCTCTACTAATCATGAAGAACAAATCAATGTCAATACGTGATTTGGCCAAAAAAGCAGGAACGAGTGTTGGAATGATCCAGCGTATCAAGAGGCGAAACCACCTGAAGACCTACAAGAAACAGAAAATCTCGAAACAAAGTGCAGAACAGAAGAAGCGAGCAGCAACAAGGGCCCGGAAATTGTATTCGCGTCTTTTGCAGCGTCCGGATGCATGCGTTTTGATGGACTATGAGACCTATGTAAAGGAGGACTCAAAAACCCTTCCAGGTCCACAATACTTTACTGCCGTCGTTGTGGAGGATGTGAGCGATGCGGACAGGTCGATTCAAGTGGAGAAATTCGGTCGAAAGGTGGCAAGCAATATGTTCCTGTGGTTTGAAGACAACCATTTTTTACACTACCGGAACTCTAAATGCGGAAATCTATCGATCTGAGTGTCTCCAGAAGAGATTGTTGCCTTTATATAAGAAGCATAGTACACCTCCACTGTTTTGGCCGGATTTAGCGTCGGCTCACTATACCAAAACCACTCTCAATTGGCTTGCGGAAAAGGGTATAGATTTCGTTGAGAAAAATATCAATCCACCAAATTGCCCTCAGCTTCAACCCATCGAACGTTACTGGGCAATCGTGAAGAGGGTCTTCAAGAAGACTGGCTGGGAACATGCAGGAGTTCAACAAAATTTGGGCTCAAGCGTCCAAAAAATGCGATACAACACTTGTCCGGAACTTGATGAAGAGCATTCGATCCAAAGTTCGAAAATTCATGAAGGAATAACTTAAATTTCATCCGGTCTTCATTATGTTCAAGTTTAACCTCGTACAATAAAGGATCAATTTTTTGTATGAATAAAATATCGGTTTTCAACATAATTTGAAAGAAAATTTGTGGATAGTTTATTTTCGATACACTCCTTAAACCATAGATCGAAGTTGTTTCACTCTTCTCGCCATAGCTGCCGTAAACAAACTGATAGAGCTGTCAAATTTTCATAGTATAAAGACAACTAAAATATATTGATTTTTGACTGGTGGACCAACCACCAGGTGGCAGGGTAATCGCATGAAAAATCGGAACATTTGGGCGTTTTTTTAATGCTTGCATTATTGAAATATGTCAAATATCAAATATTCCAAAAAAATGTCATTATAAGTCAAGGTTATTGTTGAGAAATTCCCGACTAATTAATGGCATAAGGCCAACAAAATTACATGAAACTTGAACTCTATTTGATATCAAGAACTTGGGTTATTATTTCCTATCAGTTGCACATATTTTTGCATCGCAGTAAGACGACTCTGTTCGTAGATTGTCATCTAACGACACATGTCTTAATGAATCGTTTGAATGCCAGCAACGCAAGAGTGCAAAAAGTGCAGCTAGTTATGCAATAAATTTGCAACTTTATTTACACGTTCCGAACCGTAGCGCGTTTTAGTAATAATGGTACTACAATGCGAGCGATCAAATACTTTAGCTCACTATGAAGCGATGATGCGAATCGACGGAACAAACACAACTGACTGATTAGTCATCAGAATCGCACTATACCTTTCGGAGTGGCTCGGACAAATGGAAAACAACCATCAAGGTGATGTCAGCTTTCTTCGATCGTAGACAATGATAATAATTCTAGCAGTTAAACATTGCTTAAGCTTTTAATTTCTCACTTTGAAAAACTAACGAGATATGGTCATGCAAATATGCGGGTGGTCTGGTTTGAATCTTGATTCTGAGATCGAAAGTGTCTGGATCGTCTTTCGCTTATTTAAAAAAAATCTGAGACTCAACGATTGATTACCACAATTTCATTGCCCATTTTTAATGCTTCCCCGTCTCGATCGTCATCGAGTGGTACCAAAATAAATCATGCGAAAAACAGGTCCCCCATTAGACGGTATTATGTCCAGCTTTCCTACGTCCGTTTAAAAAAAAAGCAAAAGAAAAAAAGAAAACAAATATAAAAAATGACCGATATCCGTTAGGCGGGTTCCATCGGGGAGCTTCGTCCCGCGTGTGCGTGTGAGTTTTAGAAGTTGTGTTTATTTTTAACTGCCAATGTCACGCCTGACGTGGTATATTTTGTTCTAACCAGCGAAATTTATCACCCCCGAATCGCTGCACCCGCTTGGCGTCGTCGTCTTCGTCCCCATCGGGAGGGGATAGTTGTTATTTCAGCTGATGCCCGGCACCCTTGGAACGATCGAATTTGTCTTGTGACGGAACTAATGTGTTTTACTAGGTGCTTAAAGCGTGGCCCGAATTAAGCATATCGAGAACACCCCTTTGGGCGCGAAGCGCGATGATGCCAGCAGTCGTTGTCACGTTTGTTTTGCTTACTTGGCGGCAGACCTTAATTGAAATGATACCCATTTATCATGGGTGTCTAGAGATGGGTGCTGAAGGTGAAGATCATAAAGCATGTACTTTTAAGGATCTTAACTGTTCGGACAATTCAAGTTACTGTGAAACTGGGTATTTTTGATAGTTGTGGGTAAAGTTGGTAACGCGTATTCCAGATGGCATAAAGAATACGAAAGAGTAATAATTCAATTACCAACGACAACCAGTGAAACGTTACTGTAAATATTGAAAATCTCTCTCTCCGGAGACCTACTCTCTCCGATCTGAATGAAATTTTGTCCATATGTTGATTTCATCCCAAAATTACGTTTTCTATAAAAAATCCAAAATTAACCTGGACTAATTTTCTATAAGGGCGTATTTTTTTAAATTCGCAAACGACTTATCGGATCAAAATGTCGTCAGAGAAAAAAAAAACACTGAAACTAAAAAAATCGTAAATTCATGCCTAAAAAACATAAAACGTTCATTTTTTCACAAGACCCTCCCCCCCTTAGATCCTCCTATTTTTTTTCTAAAAAGCTGAAGTTATGTTTGTAAAGCTGGTGAAGAGTTTAAGATAGTCACTTCTTTAATTTTTAAATTTTTGTTATTAAATATTAATAATTTTTTTGAAAATATACCAAAAAAAGATTTTATGCATCATTTAAAATTAAAAAGCATAATAAAAACTTTTTTCGCAAGCCTAGCCGTTCTTCAGATATTGCGAATTTTAATAACAGATATTTATGTTTATGCATTTTTTTGGCCCTTTTTAATTGTTAGTCGTGATGTCCACAGCAAAATGTATTTTTCCTAATAGATTATTGCAAAACAAGCAATTTTCTCTGGGACACGGTGGCAGTCAGACTTATCCGTTTTAGTTTGAACGCGATGGAAAAGAATCAAGTTGATGCTTTTGGATATGTATGTGTGTGTATGTTTCGGATAGTTTTGTTTAGGGTGAGAAGAAGCAGTATTTCATACAATGTTGGTTTTTTTTTCAATTTTCATTGAATTTATTACATACGTTATATATTTTGGGTTCATCATTAGAATTAGAAAATACCTTAGCTGCAATTTGGTTATTTGAAACTGGAATGTAAGAATGATATTTTTGTGTTTCAGGAATTGGTTTTGCTTTTTTAAAAATCTGGTCGAATTCCTTTTCGGCCTCTTTGTATTCATCCGTGGAAATATAAAATCTGTATCCACAGTAATCCGGACACCTTCCAATCATTGAAACTTTTGAAATATAGCGTAGGAATGAAAAATTTCACTGTGGTATAGGTGAGAGTCTATGATGAAAAGGAATATGATGAAATGGAAGGAAATGGCGACGAAAGAAAAACAAGTGTGCGAGCGAATTTTGTACGGGTGTACGGCAAATTCTGACTTGTCAATACGGGACCTTGCAAAACACTGGATTTACCTGAATCCACTGTCCACGATGTGCACAAATCATTTTCGGAACGTTTGACGGTGGAGAGGAAACCGAGAAGTGACAAAAACATTGGACGAGCTGATCCTGTCATTGACCGAAAAGTGACGGAACGGTGGCTCGTAAAATAGGGATGTCGCCTGGTTATGTCCAAAAACCAAAACAACGTTTGGGACTTAAGTTGTATAAAGTAAAAACAGTTCCAAATCGCAACGACAAACAGAACTTGGCAGCAAAATCACGTGCTCGACGTTTGTACTGTGAATGTTTGGCGAAGTTTTCATGCATTGTTATGGACGATGAAACTTATGTCCTGGAGGATTTCCAGCAGCTTCCAGGGCTGGCTTTTTATTTTGCCATGGTCAGAAATGCTACAGCTGATTTCATTTCAGAACGAAGAAGGCATCGAAATTTCCCAACAAATACGTTGTGTGGCAAGCAATTTGCACGGTTGGCGAAAAGAGTAAATCTTTCGTCACTACAGGCACAATCAACAAGGAGATCTATAAGAAAGAGTGTCTGCAGAAGCGATTGCTACCCTTCATCAAAAGTCACAAAGAAAAACCTTTGTTCTGGCCCGATTTGGCATCATGCCACTTTGTTAAACTGTGATGGAGTGGTACCAAGCAAATCAAGTGAACATTGTACCAAAAACCTCAAACACGCCAAATTGCCCAGAGCTACGACCAATCGAGAGATATTGGGCTCTGATGAAGCGGAAGCTTTCTGGAAAGAAGCAAATAATCAAAGACATCAAACACTTCCAGCAAATTTGGACAAAGACGGCTTCTACGATTTCTGAAGTGTCTGTACAAACCCTAATGGACGGAGTTAAGCGCAAAGTTCGAAAATGTTATGCAAATACCGAATAACTATGTTTTATTCATGTTTTGAGGTGTCCGGATTATTGCGGATACAGACCTTAGCAAAATGTCGTTTTTGTTTCATGATCCTCTTTGCGATTATTTGCCCTCTAAAAGTTGTCTCGCATTCCTTAGGGGATGTTCGTGTTGCTTAGCTAAACTTGCACTAGTTGCCATTCTCTTAAGAGTACCTCCGATCGCATCACAAGGTCCCTTGCCGTGTGAAGTTGCAAAAAATGCCATTCAATTTCAATATTATGCCTATCTCTAAAGCCACAGCAATTTTTTTAATTTTTTATATAGCAACGCTGCTCCGTCTGACATTAAAATAATCTTTTGAATTGTAATTTGTGATTTTCAATATTCCAATAATTTTGAGATAAACAACTGAACTGCTAATTTTAAAGCATCAGAAATGATCACAAAACTTATGTGTTTTAGTGTACCGTTTTCTTTGTAATATGCTACAAATTGAATTATTGTACATTGAGCATTATTCCAATGAGAACTTTGCAATTCATCTTGAAGAACAAATGTGTAGTTTTCAGAAAAATCACTAATAACTATGACTTCACCATGTTCTAGTGTTTCCTTTTTTGTTTTTAAAAAATTACTATGCTTTTTTTTATTTATTAATTTATCAATCTGTTCCATGAAAAAGGAAGCAAACTCTTCTGATGGTGAAGTCTTCAATTCAATACATGGAAACCCCCCTTTCAGACGGGGGAGGAGTCTCGATCCATCATGAGATTCTTGTGCGGCGCCAAAAATCCCTGCATGCACATTTTCATAACAGTAGGGATAATTTTCATGTTTGGTTAGAATTTTGTGTTTCATTTGTATGAGAGCCCCCATTCCAAAGACCGAAAGGGTGCAAATCACCGTAGAAACATTTCTTGCCTTCGAAATCCTCCACATGCTAAATTTGGTTCCATTTCCTTGATTAGTTTTGTTTCATTTGTATGAGAGTCATCGATTCCGGCTGGAAGAGGCGTCTCGAACCACCATAAAAACAATTGTTGCCTCCAAAAACACCCACATGCCAAATTTGGTTCCATTTATTCCATTAATTCTCGAGTTATGCTGAAATTTATATTTCAATTGTATCAGAGCCCCCCTTTTCAGAGAGACGAGGAGTCTAGATCCACAAGAAAAACATGTTTTGCCTTTAAAAATTCGCCCATACTAAATTTGGTTCCATTTGCTTGATTTGTTCTCGAGTTATGCAGAAACTCGTTTTTCATTTGCATGGGAGCCCCCCTTTTAGAGGCGGAAGGGGTCTTATACCACCATGAAAACATTTTTCGCCTTCAAAAACTTCCACATACCAAATTTGGGTCCATTTGGTTGATTAGTTCTCGAGTTATGTTGAAATTTGTGTTGTCATTTGTATGGGAGCCCCCCCCCCTTCCAAACGGAGAAGAAGTCTCGAACCATTACTAGAACCTTCTTCGGCCCAAAAAACTCCGGCATACAAAATTTCATGACAGTAGAGATAATTCTCATGTTTCGTTGAAATTTGTGTTTCATTTAAACGGGAGCTCCCCTGAGAGGGGAGGGGTCTCTTATCACCGTGGAATCATTTCTTGCCTTCAAAAATCTCCACATGCCAAATTTGGTTAAATTTGTTTGATTAGTGCTCGAGTTATGCCAAAAAATCTGTTTCATTTGTACGAGAGCCATCCCTTTCTGATAGAAGAGGGGTCTCAGACTACCATAGAAAAAAATGTTGTCTCCAAAAACCCTCACATGCCAAATTTGGTTCTATTTTCTTGATGAGTTCTCGAGTTATGCAGAAATTTGTGTTTGAGACGGAGGAGGAGTCTCAAACTATCATCTGAACTGGTCTCATAAAACCCTGCATACAAATGTCCATTACAGTAGAAAGAATTCTCATGATTGGTTTGAATTTGTGTTTTGTTTTTTTGAGACCCCCCCCCCCCCCAGGGTTGCGGCTTATCATTTTTGACTCAGGCATATTCATTTGATAATATCTCCTTTCAGATGGTCGATTTGATAATATGATGTATGATGTAGTGTAGTATGTACTTGTAGTGCATAAGTTGACCTACAACTTTGTTTAACAATACATTGCTCTAACTCCTATATCTTCGACATGAGAACGTATATTCACAGTGATCTTCACGATGATAATCGCGTGATCTTCACCGCGAATTTCATCGCGAAGATCACTGCGAATATACGCTCTTATTCCTCAGATATAAGAGATAGAGCTATGTATTGTTAGACCAAGTTGTAGGTCTACTCAAGCACCATAAGTTCATCATACATAATATTTTTGAAATTGGAGCTTCTGAGAAGAGCTATCGGCAAATGAATATGGATAAGTCAAAAAATGATAAGCCGCAACCTTGACCCCCCCCCCCTCCTTCTTCTGGAAAGAGTATGGATCTCGAACTACCGTAGAAAAATTTCTTTGCTGCCAAAATCCCCACATGCCAAATTTGATTCCATTTGCTTGATTAGGGAACATCCATTAATTATGTCACGCAAAAAGTGACTTCTTATTAACCCGCTCCCCCTTCACGTTTTTCCATACTCCCCCTCCCCCCTTTGGGAACGTTCATTAATTATGTCACGCAAAAAGTGACTTTTTATTACCCCTCCACCCCTTGTCACGTTTTTTGTATGGACCTTCACATTTTTTTGTATGGATTGTCACGTTTTCTCAACCCACCCCCCCCCTCCCCCCTTACTGCGTGACATAATTAATGGACCTTCCCTTAGTTCTAGAGTTATGCAGAAATTTCAGTCTCATTTGTATGACACCCTCCCTTCTTTGCACGGGGAGGGGTCTCAAAACACTATAGAAACATTTTTTGCCTCCAGGAAATCCCAAATTTGGCTCCTTGATTTGTGATCAGCTTTAAGTTATGCAGAAACTTTTGTTCTTTTTATGAGACCTGCCCTTCTAGAGACAGGTGGGGTCTCAAACCACCATAGAAGCATTGTTTGCCTCCTAAAACTCCCATATGCCAAGTTTGGTTTCCTTTGCTTGATTAGTTCTCGAGTTATGCAGAAATTTATGTTTAATTTGTATGGGAGCCAACCGTTTTCAGAGAAGGGTGGGGCCTCTTACTATCATAAGGACCTTATGATGTTTATGTTTTTTAGCATGTATTTAAGATTTTTTTAGTTTAAGTGTATTTTTTTTCTTGAAGAACAATAACAATTCAAGAATATTCGAAGGGGGGCCTCCGTAAAAATCAATGTTTTATGTTTTTTTAAGCATGAATTTACTTTTTTTTAAGTTTCAGTGTATTTTTTTTCTTAAAGAACATTTGATGACCTACAAGTTCTTCGTAGATGACATTTGGTTCAGAATAATCGTTGAAAAAATGTTATGATGAAAAATAAAATTCATAGTTTACATAAGCCCTTCTAATAAATTTGTCCAAGAAGTTTTAGTTTTTTTATGAATTTTTTTATCTTGGGTTGAAACTTACTTATGGACAAAATTTCATTAAAACCGAAGCTGTCGAGACAGAATCAATATTTTTTTAGCATTTCTGTCTAGAAATGCTCCTCTCTAGAAGATTACCTTGGCGTAGAAAATTTATAGTATTTTTTTCAAAAGGCCTTGCCTCCAATTAATTTTACCACTGCCGGTTCTTCGACTTTATTTTCCCATAATTTAACCTCATCAAAACCCAACCATAACGCCCACCCATCGTTGTTAAATGCTAAAACATAAATCCTTCTGCCGGATGCTAAACACCATTTTTCTAAACTCAGTGGTCATCGCTCGGAAAATCACGTAATCAGTTTTTCTTCAGGACAAAAAAATCGTCCGATGAACCGGCCTACATGATTTCCCAAAACAAAACACGCACACGGTTGATGAATGTAAATCAAATTTGAGTACGTTTTACACTGAATCTTGATAAAATGGGACTCAGTGGCTGACAAACATTTTCCTAACAACTAAAATCGACCTACGATTTAGTTCAGTTACGGCCTACGCAATAACACCTATCTTGAAATGTTGAACACCTTTCGATTTATTCTGCATGTAACTGGAAAAGTCAGAAAAATTCATGTTAGCTACACACCTAGATTTTTTTATATAAATATATAAAATTTTACCGAATTTTCAACAGCTTTTCGGTAACGTTCGGTAATCCAATTCCGGAAACCCGTTAACTGTGAAATTTTACACGAAAAACTTACTGGATTTCGGTAAAATTTCATTTCCCAACTTAATTAGAGACTAAAAATTGGTAGCACTACAGCAATAGAAAAAGCTTATTTTCATAGCACAGTGAGATTTTTTTCGATTGGATAGACTTTCATTTGGTTCTTTTTCAACGAATATTTTGAGTTTTGTCAAAGTATGAATTTCTGCCGTTAAAAGTCTCATCGAGAGGTAATAAGGTTGCAAAAACCCGAAATTTACATGTCGCATGTTTCATAAATGTATTCACACAAGCAACAAAATTTTAGTATTTTACACCCTTAGAAAATTTTACAGTTCTCGGTAATTTTTTACCGAACTTTCAACAGCTGTACTTGCGGTAATCCAAACTGACGGATTTCGGTAATTTTACATTGTTCCGGTATTTTTTAACAGATAACTGTAAAATTTCACCGAAATCCGGAAAATCGGATTTTCGAACGTTCAGCTGTTGAAAGTTGGTTAAAAAATTACCGAATACTGTACAATTTTCTAAGTGTGTAGACACCCTCAAAATACCCAAATTAAGCCCCCATTTTCAAGAAAAGGATTTAACTATTTCCGAATTTGAGGTAGATTAATCGACCGTGAACCCTCCGCGCGAAGACGCCTACTTCTTCGCAACTTGCTCTGTTGCCTTCCTCAGCATGCTGACCAACACGTGTCCCCGTCTATCTATGCTTCTCTCACTTCCTTCGACCTAATTTTAGAATACGTAAGAAAATGAGTATTTTTCGCTTTTTATGAGGTACTAAATTAAGTACCCCATCATACTCTGAGAAGTAGATCGTCCCTCGCTCGGTTTGGCGAAAATCTTCTCATTTCACAGTCAATGGACCGGAAAATCCGGCAACAGTTCTGAAATTTGCTTGACAAATGGGTTACTATTAGAGCCATGCTCACCTTACTGTTGTTTACCTGTAAAATTTGATGTCAAGCAAGCCAAATTTTAGTGTCCGTCGAATCGCCGCCGCTTGACCATGTTCCTTCGGGAGATCACATCCACTACACACGTTCCGATCGCAATGACGCGGTGTTATGCTGTTAATATGGAAAATTTGGGTGGGTGTTGAGGAGCTGCCTCGTTTTGTCCACATCGATTTCGTTGTTTGAGTGTGTGCGCGAGTTTGTTGTGAATGTGAGATGGATTGGGAGAGAGATCGCCTGTTGCACACGGCGCTTCGATTTTGGCAACCTGATTTGACTGCGGTACGAGATTATGATCGTACGCGCCGTTCTGATCATGATGCTAGTAGGGGTGACGTGGTTTGCTAGAGAAAGGGGCCGGGCAGTGGAAGTACGTATTTAGATAGCAGAAATCGATGATGGATTATTCTGAAGGAGACGCATGGTGCCGTGTTTGGATGGAAGCTGATCGAGCCGGTTTTTCAGAGTTTTATATTTAGATAAATTAAGCCTCTATTGCTGAATAAAAACCAGTGGCTTTGATAATTTTGAATACAAATTATGGGAGTTGTTCTAACTGATGTGCGTAGCGTTGCGTTGCATTTGCAGCGGAGTATTTCGTAGATTCCAAACTGAAAACTGTCATGTGCCTGACGTCATGTGGCGTACTTTATCACTCTTATTCCGGTTACTTATGGAAAACTATTTGATAATGAATTGTTGTCCAATCAAAAGTCTGACTAGTTAATCTTGAATACATCCATTGTACAGTGGTCCAGAATGCAAAGTTAGGTGGAATAAATTAACAACTAAAAACGTTATGATCTATTCTAGACATTGTTTTTGTAAGCTGCTTGCCAAATTGTCCCAAACGTCAAATATTAAAAATTACAACGGATACTGCTTTTGCTTTCATCCCTGAGATGAACTTACAATAGATACAAAGAACTTTCTGAACATATTTTTGGCTTCGGAGTTTTTTTGTTCAGTTTTTAATTCTTTTTTTTAATGTGATCAAAAAAAGTGTTGATTTAAATTTTTCTAAATAGTATCCATTTGACTGCGTAACTGTGTGTCAGTGAAAATAATGAATCTAAAACATTTTGTTTTTAACTAGAAAATGATTAGTAATTTCGATTATTCGAGTCTTAAGACCCGCCACTGAAAAAGTCTACACATTGTAGAAGAAATACGCTTATTTATCAAGCAATAAGGGCAGTTAAAATATTTCCGTTATTCTGTTGTGTTTTCATTGATTATTATTCCATTTGAAACTAATATTTTGGTGTTCTATAAGTTGAACATACTCTGCATAGCAGATGAGATATATTTTAAGTTATGTTTCGCTTTGGAAGCGATTGTTACGTGTGAATTAATTTGGTCTTCAAGTAAAACTATAATATGGCACTACAGGTAATGTACATATTAGGCAAAATGCACTATATAACTCGAATACACTTCCTAAAAAAGGTCTCGTTAGTATGTATTCATCACACGCTTGTTGCTTCTGCTTATGATTTTGCATCATATGTTATAAACTGCAAAACTCGCTATAGTACATTAATGTATCTGATTCCACTTTTTTGCAGCTTCTTGATGGTGGTAAAACAATTAAAATCGATGGTTGCGATCGTAGTGAAAATACGGTTTTCTGATAATAACGACCAAATCCAATATGGCAGACAATTTTGTTTGGGCCAAATTAAAGCCCTTCTTTTTTCTATCTTGAAACATGCTGATAACAAGAGGTTTTAAAACAAATTTAAGCGAAATGCATGATTAACAAAACTGATTGACCCCCTAGCGAGTGAGCCGTTCGTCAATTCGAGTTGAAGAAAGTGCAATTCTTACTTTTACACCACTTTCAATCAATCAAGCACAAAAAATTCAATTTCAAAAGACCTCATGTCAATAATGGCGGCCTGGTTTGACAGATACTGATATACGATTTTTTTTTTTGAAAAAAGATAATATTTTTCAGTGTTTAATATTTTTTACAAATCCTCATTGATTATCTACTGCTTCTACTCCGAAACGATATGCTTACAACCAAATGATTACGAGTTATTATATTTCAAAAATTACACATATGAAAACACATGCACCCTTGAGTCAACTATTTTTGACCAAAACCATGTACGAAGTTTCAGCGAAATCGAAAAAGGTCATGCAAGATCATGACATTTTTATCTGATTTTTTTTTTTGCTGGAAATGCTTAGTTTCCTTTGCACAACTACATTACGTTTACATAATTTGATGATACAAAGAAGCACACTCACTTAGCTTACACATATACCAAAAACTACCCGAAAACATTAAAATTTGCGCAACTGTTTTCGGAAAAAATATTCTTTTTGAAAGATAGTGAAAAATAATCATAGGTAAAGTTTCGGAGTCGAACCTCATTTTCACCTATGGTATTCTTCGTTTGTCAATGTCTTCAGATATGCTGTACAGAGTGATAAAACCAAGATTCGCTATCTAATTAGGCTCTTACATTTATTTCTCGACACATGATAGTTAAAATGTTCACCTTCATCGTTAAGCTAACTGAGGAATCAATGCGTGTGGATTTTTCGGCACCCACTGCCTTGGAATTCACAGAGATATGCAGGCAGGAATATGAAATATTTGTATTTATGTGCACAGAAAAAAAAAACTATGTCATCGGTAATCAATGAAACATTGCGTCTTAGTTAACTATGCCAAAATATGACACTACGCAAGATTTGAACTCAATCGGAGACGGTTTAGGCGTGCCTCTAACGATCAAAGTTTTGACTTTGACAAAGAAAAATTCGGAAATCGGAACTAGTGTAATGAGTTCTGGTGTTTTCTGATCCGTTTGTGCGAGGCAGTTTTCCACGACGGCGCACATATTTTTCTGGTGGATCTGCTCTTGTTCCGATGCCATCTCGATAATCACTCGATAGATTATGATGACATTTTGCCAACGCAAATATTACAACCTAAGCTATTTTCAGGCAAAATTTTATAAATTTTTCTCACATTCTAAAAGGAGCGCTTCCACGCCAAATCAGTAAATGACAAAACTTTAGTATTTTAGATTTGGCTGAAATTTTACCGAAACGTGTTCAAAATAACAGTACAGGTATACCTCGATAGTACGTACATCAACTTTCGCACTTCAAATCGCAATTCCACAAAAACTACAGATTGATCAGGTAAGAACCACATGGACAAAACATTGTAATTTTTTTTATAGCAACTCTAGGAAGATTTTCATGAGATTAATTTTTTTTATTGAAAGTAGTTTTCGATGCCTAAATATGATTTAACATAAAATTTCGTATCGAAATGTTTGTATAATGATCTCCCTAAAGGTAACTGTTTTCGAGCTATTATGAATTTCATTTCATGGCTAATGAAATTGACGTGGAAACCACTGTAACTGTCAAACCATTAGTCCAATCGTGTGAAAGCCAAAGAACAAGTTGTTGAAATATCCTTTTTTGTTGAAACAAACACAGTTTTGGTGAAGGGTCATCTCGAATAACTTATGAAAAAGGCGTGTTTCTTAGGTTCTTAGCCACTCATGAAATTAAATTCGAAAACGGTTACCTCTAGGGAGATCATTATTAAAAACATGTCGATTAGAAATTTGATGTTGAATCATATCATATTTTGGCATTGAAAAGGCATTAATAAACATAAACTAATTTTATGAAAATCTTCTAAAAGTTGCTATTAGGAGAACATTTTTAACAATTTTTTGTCCATGTTGTTGTTACCTCTTAAAAAGGGCTTTTTTGTCCTAATTTTACCATCGAAATTTAAAAAAATAAAAACGAATCGGATTTTTGGAATTTGTATTTTAAGTTTCAATTAGGATTTTTTCAAGTAAAACAAAAAAAAAATTCAGTGTATTTTTATTTTATGAAAATTTTGATTCTCTACCATTTCTGCTCAGAAGCTTTTTCTCTAAAACGAACCATTTCCGAGTTACTGTTTTCCTAAAATTGTTGTATCAAAAACACATAAGCCCTTCTCACAAGTTACTCTTGAGCCCAAACCGGTCAACAAGTACATGCTATTTATATCGACTTATCCGCAGTGTTTGAAAATGAATCATCAAATTGCGGTTGCAAAATTTGATAAACTAGGCATGAATGACAGTATGCTTCTCTGGATCCGATCTTTTCTGACCGGACGAAGAATGTCCGACAGAATAGGAGGCAACGTTTCATCTCCTTTAATCGTCTGGTCTGGCGTTGCCCAAGGCAGCCATTTCATGCCATTTTTATTCCTGCAGTATATAAATGATGTTAATTTGATCCTGGATTGTCAGAAACTCTCGTATGAAGACGATTTGACGCTTTTCTACACTATAAAGGTCGGGAAACAAATCATCCGCAAATCACAAAATGAAAAGTGTACAACGAAAGTTTCATCTCTTTTGTTGCTTGTATTTTGCATCCGAGGAAGATAAAAAAGACTCCTTGTTCAAAATCATAATACAAGAATTATCTGATATCCCAGGTAACAATTTTAGTTTTATTCCAGTCGTATAGCACTCCTCCCGACTTTGTTGATAAAACTACTTTCAAAACTGTTTTGTGCACCAAATCCTCCTCTATGCATCTTTAAAGCCGAAATGTGTACAAAGTGGCCCACTCCATAGACGGTTGTGAAAACAAATGAATAAAACCTTTATAAGACCATAAAGGTTTTGAAAATGTTCTAGTGAAAGATGTTATGACCACTTGAGAGCCTTCATAAAACCTCGTGTTTGGTTTTTGTTGTTCTGCTTTGTTCGATTCTCTGCTCTTCTGATTCATTTAACAGTAAATAATATCTGAGAAAAAAGTTCTAGTGTTGCGAACAATTTTCTTTTATAGCAAAATATTTGTTAAAGCGTATCATGCTCCAAATCATATGCGCATTTGATTTTATGGTGAATATTGGCACGATGAGAGCGGAAAATTAATACGCCTCGGAAATTATGTGAGTTTACAACAGCAAAAACAAAATTGAAACAAATAAAATCGATAAATGAATCATGAATTTTCTGAAAATAAACAGGTCACATCCTGAACTACGAATGAATTCCTTCTTGAATAATGTTTCTTCTCAAACTTTTGAGAAGTCCTCTTATGAACTTCAGGGAAGTTTTCTCCTGAACATCGGGGAAGACTGTTCCTGAATTTCTGAGAAATTCCTGCTGTTACAACAAGGAAGTACACCCTTTATTTCTGGAAAGTATTTTTCTGTTTTTCTCAGAAGCATCTACCTGATCTTCTGAGAATTCCTGAATATAGAGGAAATCGCATTCTGAAATTCTTAAATGTTCAATTTTGAACTTCAGGAAAGCTCCATAGCATTTCTTGACAGTTCCAACTACGCTTTTAGGAAGTTTACTTCGAAACTTCTGGGAAGGCCTCTTATGAATTCATGAAAATGTTTGAGAAATTCTTTCTTAAAGGTAGTGCCCCCTCTGATCAGTTTCCTCCTGAAATTCTGGGAAGTTTTTTTCTGAACTTATGCCTTCTTAACATCTGATAAGTCCAATCCTGAAATCCAAGGATTTTTTTTTACGAAATTTTGGGAGAATGCTCTCCCAGAATTTCTGGGAAAATGTAAGGGTATTTTTGGAAGTTTCTTATTCTTCTGAACTGCGGGGTAATTTGTTCCCGAATTTCTGAAAAAATTCTTAGTAAAACTACAAGGAAGTACCCCTTTGCTTCTGGAACATTTCTTTCTGTTCTTTTGAGAGGTTTCTTCCTGAGCTTTGAGAGATCTTTATTCTGAGATTCAGAAATACTTTTTTTGTGAAATAAGGTAAAACTCTCTAGCACTTCGAAAAGTTCCAACTAATCTTTTGGGAAGTTTTTTTTTTCCGGAATCCCTGAAATTTTTTTTACTGAACTCAAGAAAAGTTCTCTCCTGAACTTCTAGGACGTGTCTTGGGCGTTGTGCAAATTTGTTTCCCTCGCTAGCAAATTTCTTCCTGAACTCCGGGGAAGTTTTTTCCTACACTTCTTTGTCTTGAATTTCTGGGAGGAACTCCAGAACCTCTGAAAAAATCCAAACTGCTAAAGAGCCCTCTTCTTAAAACGTCTTTCTTAAGCTCTGATAATGCCTCCCCTGATTTTTGAGTTCTCTTCTGAACTTTTGGGAAATATTATCTAGAATTTCTAGAGCGTTTGGTAATGATTTTTTTGAGATATTTCTACTTGAACTTCTAACAAGTGCTACCTATACTTCTGAGAAGTTTCTGCCTGACGTTCGGAGAAGTTTTTTTTCGAGAAAGATGGTCCCAGAATTTCTAGAAAGTATCTTTCTGAAGCTCTGGGATGTCTTCTTTTGAACTTTTAAGGATGTGCCCTAAATTCTGGGTATTATTTTTCCGTACTCCTAGAAATCTAGGACTTATTCCATAAACCATTTAACTCGAGGGTAAATTTCCAAATCCAAAGTGCAAATGTACTGAAATTATGCGCTAGAACACTTTAGAAAAAAAAATCGGAGTTCTAAAGATTATTTCAATAGATCATTACTTTTACTGTTGTTAGCACAACCTTTAATTCGTTTTACTGTTGTTCTGAGTCTCAGTGTGGCTTGAGAGCCAATGCACAGTAGGCATAATCGAGCCTGTAATCGGATTTCAAATCCGTTAAAACGCCAATAAAACGATTGTCACTTATTTCATCCTGAGCAGAGCATGGTAAGTGGCTCCTTTTGACCCATTTCACCCTAAATCGGTGTATTTTTCAATTTTTACTCCGATGCAATGTTAGGATCACAAAAGTAATAGTATTCAGAGGACATTTTTTTTTGACCCAAGGCGTAATGGTGGTCCAAATAAGTCGAGCTATTGATCAATTTTCTACCACGTCTGCTTACCATTAGTTTTGCTGGCTCCATGCGACAAAAGCCTCTGGCGATTTTAATCAGTTCAATGACTGACGCACAGTGGCACAATTCTGAAAAAAGACGGTCAAAAACATTTTCACCCTTTGTCATCATTTTATCGACTAGGTGTCTAAAGAAGTGTTGCTCAAAATGTTATTCCGCATCTTTTGAAAAAACACGCCTAACCATTCATAAGGGCTTAACTAAACTTTCAAATTCTAACTTTTTCCAGCTACGAAATAACGCGTTGTGGTCTTCGACAAAGTTGTAGAACCAGTAATTTTAAGAAAAGTTGCTGAAAACACTAAGTTTCTGAAGCCTAACGTTGAAGAGATATAAATGGTTTTCTTTCAGCACTACCTTAAAACTGTTTTTTTGAGATAACTAGTACTTTGTTCAAATTTGACGATTTGTATATGTTTTAAAAAATTGTAAGAATTATTAAAATACACATTTTTGCTGAACACACCAATGCTCTCTGATGACCACATTTTGATATATGGTGATTGAAGTGTCTGTGTGACGTCATCATCAACCACCTCAAAAAGGGTAGGCGGGGCCTGGCAGGGTCTAAAACAGGTTATATTTGAAAGATTATCTTATGAACAAGTTTTCCTGAAATTTTTTGCATTGGGTATAGAAGGGCCCAAAAAAGGAGAGAGTTCCTCTCCCATGTGCGCATCAATAAACAGAGTGCACACAACAGATCGCTAGAATAACTATACAAGCCACAGTGGTACATGAGCGTCTTTCCATGCGTCAATTTTTGCCTGTTGAAGTGGCGGACTTGTTCCGTTGCTACAACCTACCCCGCAGTGGGATGTTAGGCAAAGATTGACATCCATGGTTCGAGTACCATTGGATACATGCCCTTTCGCTCAATTTTCAAAACATCTGTTAGATTTTCCTACCTGCCGCACTCTGACGGAACTATCAACACATTCTCTTCACATCTTTCATTCTAGCCAAAAACATTAATGTTCACTCTTGGTGCCTCATGGTGATGAGCGAACATCTCCTTCTACATATTAAAATCGTCAAATTTGAACAAAGTACTAGTTATCTCAAAAAACCAGTTTTAAGGTAGCGCTGAAAGAAAACCATTTATATCTCTTCAACGTTAGGCTTTAAAAACTTAGTGTTTTCAGCAACTTTTCTTAAAATTACTGGTTCTACAACTTTGTCGAAGACCATATTTTTCTAAAAATAAATTGTTTTTCTGTTAATTACACTGCAAAAAAAATGGTTTAGTGTATTTCTTCCCATACTCAGCCAATTACCGATGAAAAACGCATACCAAAACAAACTCTTACTCGACAAAATGTGACAAATCAGTCACTAGTTTCCGAGTGGTCGATTGAGTCGACCAACTCGACAAAATTTTGTCGATCTCGAAGTCGATCTGTAATAGCAAAACAGAACTGTCGATCACAGTGACGGTCAACTTGACTTCTAAAATTGGCCCCATAAATGAGTCTTGTAATCGGCTGAGTAACTCAAACTACGGCATAGTTCCCATATAAATGCGTGAAAAAGACTTTTACGTGGAGTTAAAATTTGCGACCGCCAGTAGTGAAAAACCCTTCAAACTTTCGTTTTCATTAGTTCTCCTTCATTACTTTTAGCCCCATTTCAAACGAAACTGTCATTGACGAAAAAGAGGTCGAGATTGGAAGAAATCACAGTTTTGACAAAACGCCAATTAATCTTCGCAATGGCTGCTATAAAACTATTGGGTCATATTGTGACTTCCCTGGATGCCAATTTACCGTTTAATGCATTTAATGGAGGCAAAATGGTTTATAAATGATTTTTCAACTGACCATAATAAGATAATACGAATGAGTCCTAAAACGGCATTTCAAAATAGCATTTTACGAGTTCATAAAGTCATAAAACCTTTGATAGGACTAAAAGGAATTTTAGAAGACAGGGTTTTAAGATCGTTGTAAAGAAGCTGTGTAGGTTCTCATAAACCTGACAACAAATTGAAACCTATTGGCACATCTTGCTGCCATAACAAAAAAAAACAAATTGATTTCTAATGGCTTTCATAAAACTTTAATAAAACTTTATAATGCTGGATAGCATCGTTTGGATTAGAAATATTAATATTTTTCACTATCTAGTCATCCAATACTTTTTTAAATTTAAGAATTATTAAATGCTCAATCGAGCGAACAATCCCGACTTCATCTTTGATGAGTTGGGCTTTTTGATTATTAACTAGAGATTTATTTCTACTATTTGGACATTTCCAACAAACGTCCTTCTAAAGAGATTTCGTTACTTTCAGATTAGTTCTTCATACTTCTGCTTCGTCAGCTTCACATTCGTGTACATTTTATTCACACAACAGATGATATCGGTAGGATCAGCAATCATTTCATGCACATAATAATTCACTGCTTGTCGGGAAATCAATCCAAATTAAACCATGCCATTTTCGAACGAATCTTTGCTCGATGCCGACTGTAAAGTACAGTACCACAACGCCCGAACCGTCTGTCTGTGTGCTAGTACGAAATAATTCGTATTGACATTTTTGGAGCGATTTCTATTTCAACGACAACAAATCAGAGCTCGTCAATCATTTTCCACCCGCCTGCTTTGGCTTCGGAGTATTGGGCAGAACCCCGAAAAAGGCACATCTAGCGTTCGAGAAGATCTGATTCAAATAAGTCAACAATTGGTTTTTGCCTTGTAAGAAAAAATTGAGAATACTACTAACCGATCGCCCAACCAGTGAAAGTCGTACAAACATCCTTCTCCATTAATGAGCGGGAAATTCAGATCTGGTGTGTGCACTTGAATCAACCGCGAAAAAAAAGTCGTGGGTGGATGTGTTCTCTACCTCCTGTGGGTAAAGTTGAGCGAAGCTGAGAACTCTTACCGGGTTGGTTGTGCACGCATTGAGGTTCTCTCACTCGTACACGCTTGTTAGTGTATTGGCGTGGCGTTTAGTAATTACTATTCGCTGCTGCAAGGGATGATACTCGCACCTACTGGGAACGTAGTCAGTTCCATTCGAAGCGGCGTCGTAGCAAGACTTTTGAGATCACGGTTCCGCGTTTTGCGATAGATTTTTTTTCGCTTTCGATTCAATTGTGTGTTTATACCGTACATTTTTTTTAAAGTGAAGTTGGTAATTAACAAGATTTGTTTTTTTTCTGCGCACTTGTTACAGATCAGTTCCGGTTCACATCAGCTCCAGTCGGTGACGGATTACGCGAAGCCAAACCAAGGTACAGCGCACTATCAGAGTACTTTGACAACGGTAACTACGACCGAACAGTTGCCACCAGCGACGAGTGACCAGTTGGACTCTATGCTAGGAAATTTGCAAGCCGACATGAGCCGCCAGGGAGTGAACACCACCCAGAAGGGGTGCTGCAATGCTTGCGATAAGCCCATCGTAGGGCAGGTTATAACGGCTCTCGGCAAAACTTGGCATCCGGAGCACTTCACCTGCAATCACTGCAACCAGGAGTTGGGCACCAGGAATTTCTTCGAGCGCGATGGCAACCCGTACTGCGAGTCGGACTATCACAACCTGTTCAGCCCACGTTGTGCCTACTGCAATGGACCGATTTTGGATGTAATGATCGCGCCGATGGCTGTGGGTTGAAGATTTTTCCCACTCGAAATGGAGGCACTTGGTGGTTTTCGGAAGACCATTCGACGGAAAAGTCTTCAATCCAACCACAAAACAGACCTCTCTTTTCGATGGAAACGAAAATGAACGATCCGCCGAAACGAGAGGTCACAAAATCATTTAACACAAAATCCGTTTCCCTTCTTCCCCCGTTCGGTTTTCAAAAATAGAAATGCGTAACCGCGCTGGAAAAGACCTGGCACACGGAGCACTTTTTCTGCGCCCAGTGCGGTCAGCAGTTCGGCGAGGACGGGTTCCACGAGCGCGACGGCAAGCCGTACTGCCGCAACGACTACTTCGACATGTTCGCCCCGAAGTGCAACGGGTGCAACCGGGCCATCATGGAGAACTACATTTCGGCACTGAACAGCCAGTGGCATCCGGATTGTTTCGTGTGCAGGGTGAGTATGATTTTTTTTGCGACATAGAACCGGGTGGTACCGGGATACGGGATGACACTGGATGGTGGTAGCTTGAATTTTTTCTTCATTGGAAACGTCTGAATGATATCACACGTTGCGGAGGTGCGAATTTGCACACATTGTGAGAGAAGTAGTTGAATTTTACTTGTCACAAGAGAAATCATATCAAATTCTTGAGCGAAATTATATATCAAGTTAAAATGAACGAATTTGAATATATATGAATTATAGGCATTGTTCATTTATAATTCTATTCGATTAGGGATAGATTCGGTCCTAACTCAAATTTGTGGCGGTTCAGTTTCAGTTGGTTTTGAAATCATCATCGTGATTGAGTCACGGTTAATTTTATGAAAAATACTGCATCGATCATTGGGTCTTCCGTTCATCCGAATATTTATTCGTTTAATTGACGTCACGCGAACCAGGCTCCATATTACACATTCGTGCATAACAATTTCGAATAACACAAAAAAAAAAACAAACATGATAAAAGTACGGTTTCGGTTAATGACCAATTTTTTGGAACCGCCCAATTTTAAGTTGGTTTGTTAAATAATTATGCTTATTTCTAAAATCAGCAACAATTTCTCCAGATTAGGCGAGATTCCAGACATTTCCCGGCATAATGAAGTCAAACAACCATCAACAATTTCCAAAAAATAAATGAAAAAAATCGAAGATCATTTAGACGAAGTGAAATCCATGGTGGAAAGGATTTACCGATCTAAGAAAAGGAATTCTGCTTTTGAAAAAAAAGTCATTAGAGCAGTGAATGTGAAAAAAATACATTTTCAATTTTGTCAGGGATTGTAAAGGTTGTATACTGAAATCTTCGTTTTCTGAAGGTGGTTTGCGTGAATGAGTTCATCAATTCGAGTAATTTAGAATTGGAATTTCTAATTTCAAATTGGAAGTTCTAATAGTTCAAGATACTCGTGACTTCCTCGTGCAATCCTTTGAACGTGTTTCTAAATAACCTTGGAGTTTCTTTAATTTTCTAATTATATGCATTCATTAAATCTCTTTAAGCTTTAGATTTGACAAGCCAGGTATGATCTGAATTCTGAAGTTTCTAAAAAAGAATTTGTAAATCTTTTGATTACTTACAATTATTGCTGTTATTCAATTTCTTCTGGTGTGATTCATGGATTGATAAAACCTTCCTTAATTCTCGGACCTTTATTTCTTCAAATAAAAGTTCAGGTGTCCTGCTAATTCCACTGAATGGATCAACTTGTTTGATTCACCACGAATGATTCCAAAAATGACCCAAAATTACTTGGAAAAAGTGGGAATTGTCTTGGCCGAATCTCTTCATTTTGGAGGAGTCTTCGAGCTTCTGGTTAACTTTTCCGAAGCCACTAACCTATCAAGTCTCTCCTCCAATGCTACTTTATTCTACTCCTGCTGGAAATCAGTTGAAATAACTGCTATACAACTAAATTCCGTCATAATCAGGTTGCTGCGACTTATTTTGACAAAAGTGTGGTACTAGAGACTCTAATAGTCTCAGGTGCTTGAAATATTATAAAATATTTCAAGCACTGGGAATTTTCCTGTCCACCAGGGAAGAGATCATGAACTTTTCACAAAGCTGGAAAAACTACAATACCAAGATTGATCAGACCCAGATTTTATCAACACATAACTTATATATTTTGATAGAACTTAGTATTTACTTGATTCAAATCTTTGAATTGGTTCCCTGCAACCCTTTATGATTTTATTTTGTTTATTGTCATTGAAAATTAGACGGAAAACATTCGGGTTTGAGTTATTTTGGGTTTTGAAAAACTAAGGAAATGTTGCCAAATACTCGTGTTTTCATCATCATTTGTTAAAAAAACATACATGATCGGGCTTATTTAATTTTAATAGCATTTTTAGCTAAGCGATTCTTCCATTTCCACATCACACAGATTAGAATTTTTCTAAGATCCATCGGGTATATTTCAGGTTACGTAAAATACAACGTAAAATACTGAGTTTGAAGCACATATCAGAGCATTCAGACAGCTGCATTCCCGTTTTTGTTTTGGGATTTGATATTATTACAGAAAAGATTACTCGTCCAATATCAAACTCAAATTGCATTTTAGTTGAGACTACATGAAAACAAGAACAAAAAGCTGCTTCTGTTCGTTGAATTAAAAAAAAAATCTGTCTGATGTTCACTAAATGCTGGGATTTCTACCGTCAGAATTGGTAGGAAACCCAAATTGAATAGATACCTGTTCTCCAGGAAATCTTCTTCAAATCCCAAATGTGCGTCCAAAATCTGGTGATCACAAAGAATCTGGGTTCTTCATTAGCTCAGTTGGTAAAGCCGCGGTTAATTGGCAATACTATGCTGAAGGTTGCTGGGTTCGTTTCTCGGTATGGGCTAGGAATTTTTCCATAGGGAAAATCTCAACTCTCTGGGCATAAAGTATGATCGTACTTACCACACAATTATACGAATGCAAAAATGGTACCTGGTATCGAAAGCTTTTAATGAATACCTGTGAAAGTGCATTTAGAACACTAAGTTGAGAACAAGCAATAAGCTAATTGCAAGAACAATAAGCTTGAAACTATAAGAAAGAAGAAAGAGACAAAGAAGCTGACATGTAACTTTGAGAAAAAAAAAACACAAAAACAAGAACTGACAGAAGTTGAAAATGATACTCTGAACAAAGGCAAAAATTTGGCAAACAAACAAAACAATATTCAAAACAAAAGGTCACAAGATAATATGAAAGAGCTTCCCAGAAAAAAAAAAAAACTGGAAGAATTTAAAAAGAAAATCTGAAAGAAATCAATTTCAACCTATGGACAAAGTAAGAGAACGACCAAGAACGCATGTCAACAAAACGATTTCAAAGGAGTCAAAAGCACTTGAACAATTCGAGACACAAATCAAGGCAAAGTGCGTTGGAACATTTAGAAGAACTTCACTGGAAGATATAATAAAACTGCATAGAGTTAGATTGAGTAATTCAAATGGCGATGCAGTGAAAAAAATATCCAAGAATTGTAGAACAATCCAAAAAGAACGTTCACAATAAATAATCATGATGACTTGTTGTACATCCACAAAGATTCTGCTAAGTTAAATGGAAAATCTGGGAAACATGGTCAAAACCCAGGAACATATCACAGACAGATCTGGAGGAGGCCACAAATCGATTTGTGAACTGTTTAAATGTTTTCCTGGTAAACGAACACAATAATATCCGAATTACAAATCTTGCTATGGAAGAGTTTAACTTCTTGCAAAATAAACAAGGATATGATTGAAATCAACACGAAGGTGACGGTGGTATAGTGGTAAGCATGATTACTTCTTACCTCAGTGAGTCTGGTATAATTTCCAGTCGGCTTCGTTGGGATTTTCTGAGACGACAAAAAATCTCTGGTTACGTCTTCCTTCTTAACGGAAGCAAAGCCATTGGTCCCGGTCCATATGATGATGAGTTCGAGGCTGGTTCGTAACGAGCTTATCGTTGAAAGTCACGAAAAACGTTAACAGGACCATCAGAAATACGTCAAAAAAATATGTTCAAAAGAATCTGACCTTTTGAAAAACTCTAAACGCAAGTGTTGGCAAAGATATTCTGAAGATCAAGGTCAAGGTGGCGAATCCGTTCCTGCCTTGACCTACCCCTCATCGGGATGTGTGGCAAAAGTGTATGCGTTTGCTTCGAAATACTGCCGAAACAAAAGCCCTGCGCTGAATTTCAAAGCTTCTTCTATTCAATTTTCAAAACGTGCCTGTCGCACATATCGACGCTTTCTATTCACATCTTTGGTTATAGCAGAAATTGCTGTCCTTTCCTAGGCAGGTTGGTAAGAAGGATATTTCCAATTTATTAACATTACAGTTGATTACGTGCTTCATGTAACAACAAAAAAACATGATTAGTTAAATGTATTCAGAAAATTTTCATAAGAATATCTGAAATAATTAAGCTAATTCATGGAGTTATCTGGAGTAATGGCCCAACCACAATGATAACGTGAAGCGAAACGGCAACGGAAAAGCCCGATCCGAGCAAGCCTGTTTGTCGGAAAAAAAACAGGCTAGATCCAACTCGATTCTCATTGGACATAATTAAGTTATTTTCAACAACTATCAAACTTGTCGTTGCTGTCCCGTTTCCGTTCACCTTGTGTTTGGGCCATAATTCAAGCCTTCATTTGAATTCAGCGAAAATTTCCCGGAAATTGAAGAACAAGCCAAAGAGAACTTATAGTTATGTATTATTGGGAAATGTTCAGACCGATCCTGTGAAACATAGACATCTTACATGTTTCCAAACATCAGTTCACAGAAAGATTTGGAGGATGTCGGATGAACGGATAACGGACTAGAAAACCGTCTGTAAATGCCTTTTAAGATCCAGATATACTCTGGAGCTTCTTGTTCGTCTCTCAGCGTTTGAAGCTTATTATATTCGCAATTGGCTTATTGCTTGCTCTCAACTTAGTGTTCTAAATGCACTTCCACAGTTATTAATTAAGAGCTTCCAATGCCAGGTACCACTTTTGGCATATGTATGATTGTGTGGCAAGTACAAGTCATCACCTATGCCCAGGGAGCCGAAAAATTTTCCTTAACAAAAAATCCCTAGACCAGACCGGGAATCGAACCCAGCCACCTCCAGCACGGTGATGCTTTGTAGCCGCATCTTTGCCGACTGAGCTAAGGGATGATCGTCTGGAGTTTAATAACTACAAAAATTTCTAGACAAAATTTATATGATCAACAAAACGTATCGCCAAAGCAAAAAATACCCAGAAATATCGTAGGGGCATTTAAGAAGATAAAGAAGAAGAAGAAAAAAGAAAAAAAAGCAAGAAAAGGAAAAAAGAAGAAAAAAACACAGGAAGAACCAAAAAATCTATGGGTAGAAAGCTCACAAGAATTTCCTAAAAAAAACTCCAAAACATTTGGGAAATCTTCCAAAGCAAAAGTCTCCGAAAGCAGACGACGAAAAAAAAACTCTATATTTTGCAAATATTTTGCTGATATTTTTATATTATGATATTTTTTCTTTGAATTACAAGTCATTTTCTTTGACTACAAAAAATTTCAAATGGGTCGGGGTGGTTTAAAAGTGATTATTTCTACAGAAATTTCATTTTTTGGACCACTCTATCTCTAGGTATTCACCCTTAAAACGAAATAAATAAAAATACGAAATAAATATTTCGTTAATTATTTTCTGAAAAGGAACAAATTTACCCAAATTTTACTAACTTTAAAGAGGAATTGTATTCTTTTTTCATAGAATTTTTTTTTTTTTGCTTGTTTATCGAGACTTTCCACTTTTCGACTGGTTCATATCCTGCTGTAGTTTCTCAAACATCTTTATGGTTATTTTTCGTAAAGGTGATGAACCAGCCCAAGAGGTTGAAAATAACCCCAATAAAGCCAATAAAAATCGCCATAAATACATAATACCGCAAAAAAAATCCTTAACTCGTTCCGTGGTGAAATTCGAACCCGCAACTTTGGCCTGATAAGTACACAATAAAAACTATTACACGGATTCGTTCCACTTTTACTATGAAACCGCGTAAAAAAAGACTAAATAGAGTTGTTGAATTCACCTGCGTTACTTTTCATGCAATGGTCAAAATACAGTTTTTTGAAATATTAAGTATAAACACCAATAATTGTGAATTATTAGGAAAAATGCCATATGATTTCTTTTGGCCCAAAACGGAAAATGTGATTCGAATGAGGTTGATAAGTTTTTCCGTTCTGGAGTTATCACCGAAAACAAACCGTGTAAAAAAGACCTTAGTGTATTTATATTAAACAATACGCTAGAGCCGCCCTTCTGCTTTTTTTTAAAGAAGGCTCAGAAATATCTGGAAGGGTTTCGCAAGGAAATTCTTTAACTCACAGCAAAATCTAGAGTGTTCTGGATTTACAGAAAGATCTGAAAAACTATTAAATTTTTTAATAAATAATCATAAAAAAAATCTGAAAAACTTTTTAAAGAAATCATAAAAAAGAATACAACAGCTCTCAGAATCTCGCAAAATTTCGTGGGTTTGTTGATTTTGGGAAAATATTTTACCCATTTTTGTTTATTAAAAAAAAAGTATCTGGGTTGATTCACTTCAAAATTTCTTGTATCAAAAATTCTAAAAAAATAATAACTTATTTTTAATCTGTAGAAATTAAGGATTCGAAGTTAACATTAAACATTGATGAAAATTAAATTTAAACGAAACTGACAATTTTGAAGTAGTTAAAAGTAATACCTGGTAGCCATCCCCAATCTGTGGCTTATTGTAAATGTCTTTTAAGTTAAAATTCTACTTCAGCTGTCTTTTAGGTTAAAAAAACTACTTTCAACAGTTTGTAAATTTGGTTTTCAATGATTTGACTAAACGATAAACTAATTCTTTGGCTGATTCGGTAGTCTCTTCAATTATTAAAGCTGCAAGTATGTATTTACAAATGTTTCTTCATTTTTTTATTGTTCGATTTAAACTCTAACTTACCGTTCATGTTCTGGAAAAAACCGTGAAAATTTTAGTATTCTGAAAATGAAAAATTTGAGTGCTCTTAAAATAGAATTTACTGATTGAATTGTTCAGTCTTGTGAGACGTAATTATACATTCATCATGTTTGTTTACATCCAATCAATTAGGTCAAAGATAGACATTTTATCTCCGTCTAGTGACTATTTTAAAATTCAACTATCAGAAAATCAATAGTTTCATAAACTACACTGTAACTGGAAAGTACTTATTGGTCAACGGCTTTTTTTTAAAAAAAAACTTGAATTTTGAAAAAAGCGACTCCTCTTTTATTATTAATGGCTTATGGTTAAAAAAAGTAAAAAGGCAAAAGTCTATCGAAACAAATGTAACACAAACAAATTACCCAAACTGCATTGGTTGGTTTTATCAATATTTTATAGCGTACTAGAAGTCCACTTTTCGGTATTTTGACGAATCATTAAATCAACATTGTTAGCTGAGTAAGCATGAATGTTTTCTCTGCTATCTGCAACTTTCAGTTTAAGAAAGGTGTAACTTTCAAGTGATTAACGGATTTAGTCGTTGTTTAAAAAAGCAATCATGTTGACGCTGAAATGAAATCTTCCTTGGGTATAATTACCCTAGTAGCACACTTGTTTCAAACCAGTTATAGCAACTTCAATGTGACTCGATTGAGTCACAATCAAGTTGCTGGAACCAATTATGACAGGTTGCTTGGGTAAAAACCGCCTAAGTTTGATGTTCTTCATACTCATTTAAAATATGGTCGCTTCATTTTCCCCATATTCTGTTACATACTTTCTGCTTTCTGTATCTCGTAAACAATGTTTCTTCTTGTTATGGCACAAAGACATTATTATTAATAGAATCACAATCATTTTCTTATCTGAAAAATTTTAATCCGTGAATTTGGTGAATGGAACCACTTAAAGATGATGATGTTGTTTTTGAGAAGGTGGTGTATTCGATCACGCCTTGACCTACCCCGGATGGGGATGCTTGGCAAAAGTCTGTGTTTCCTGTTTCGGAATACTACCTCAAAATGCCCTCCGCTCAATTTCAAACTACTTCTATTCAATTTTCACAGCCTGCCGTGAGCTAACGGAACTATCAATACTTTCTCTTCACAACTTTGTTCTAGCAAAAAAATGCTGTCTACTCCTAGAGCCTCATGGTGATGAGAAATTATTTCCTTCTCAAAAACAACTTCATCACAGATCGTTACCCCGCGTATGGGAGAACACAAGGAAAGAACAATATCAAGTGCACTTAAAGATCGTTATTTGTTTCCTAGGAATCCTTTGTATACTCGATAAAGTTCGGCATGCTTTAGTGTCGAATAAGTTTACTCTGTTTCCTTAGTCACAATCTGTTTCTGACTGCAAAGTCCTAACAAAACTTCAATGTGTAGTTCCAAAACCAATTCATATTCCTCCAACGTAAGTAAACAACAACCCGTTGTGTTCCACTATCCCCCTTCATAGGGAATTGGATAATTTCCACTCCTCGAACCTTTCTTCTTCGAACAACCCTTTTATTTACTTTCGGCAAGCATCTCTCGCCTAATCACCGAACGCAAATATTTACATTTGCTCAGTTTATAACCGGCCATCAAAGCTTTCAACCACCCGCCTACTGAAACACAACAATTCAACCTTGCTACCGAATCGCCAAGGCCTACCACGCTTCCGTGCCAAAAAACAAAATCGGAACCCCCTGCATGCTGTTCGCCGGAACAGATGTCGCCGCTGACGTTTTGGCACTTTCCGTGGAGCAACAGATTGCCCTCTCTGCCTGCACTAAATGTCAATAATCAAACCATCTATTTATAGGATTGCTCAAAGGCGGTCACTGGCAAGTCGTTCTACGCGATGGAAGGCAAGCCCGTCTGTCCTACGTGTGCCGGAGCGGATGACGACGAGTAGGTTTCGTTCGGTTTTCCACCCGCATGGGACGCAGGACAGGAGCGTATTCGTTTACACTTACCCCAGCGCATCGCACCATCCCCCCTTGAAAGATTGTACTTTTCTCTGATGAAGAAACCATAACAGATACCATACCACTTACTAGAGGGCACGTCTAATAATAGGCTTATCACAACAAATATGGAAAGAAATATGGATCTAGTATAAGCTTACTGCTTCCCGTTATTGTTATATCGTTACACCGTTTTATCGAACCCGTTCCGGACGTTACATATCACACAAGACTACACAAGCACACTTTACACGGAGGATGACGCTGGAGGGAGTGGGACTTGGACGCCCTAATGATCTACTTAAGAGACCCCTGTTTCGCGCTTGACGTGAGACGGCTGGTGTCTCGCCATGTGTCCAAGAATGAATGCCCCACTTCTCCAATCGATGCCCCTTCTTTTTTACAGGTGACCTCTACGTGACTTCCCCACAACCCTCCCTTGAACTGACTTATTCGTTAACTATCCTTCTGGACTACGGACAAACTGCTTGATCTGCTTGACAGATTTGACTCAATATAAACAAAAAAATACAACCTTGACCGGACAAAGTAGGCGCAATGTTGAAGGTTTGAGCGAAGACGAAAGTTATTTTTAAGATTGTTTTTGCTACTAAAAGAGCAGCGATTTATCGTAATATTTATATAAATTACTTAACGATTGTCAAAAAAAGATAGTATTGTGTAAATAAAGAAGACTAAAAAAGAGAGAGAAAAAAAATAAACGACAAAAAAACAATCAAAACAACACAACAATAGACCACGTACGCCATCCGTGCTCGCCTCCCGTAGGCGGGCGGTGGCCGTCGGTGGGTGGTACGTCACTTTTCCGAGTGTGCGCCTCCCACCAACGCGTCCGTCGTGGCGCATCGTGGTTCATAGACGTTTCCGTGCCCCTCGTGGCCGGCATACGTAATTTGTTTGATCTCTTTTTAGAAGCGTAACTTCTTATTCTTCGCACTATTTACACCACCCATCCATCAATAGAAGCAATGCTGTTGCTGCTGCTGCGATGGAATGACATCATCTCGACCGTGAGACGGATGCGCGCGGTATCAGATATTCCTATTGGTGAAGTCACTCACTGCCCGCCCGCTCGTGACGTCATCGGTTTGTTATCACCGATGGGTGTACATTAATTGTCTAGTTTGTTTAAAATAGACTTGTTTACGCTCACCCAAACCCAAACCGTGCGCAAGACACAAGACCTGACGGTTTCTGACTTTCGGCAGTCTGTGACCTTTGACGAATCTTTTGGGCGGGAGAAGAGGGTGATTTGTGTATTATGGGAACGACATATCGCTGCGACAGGTGCTGGTGGGATTTCGATGTTGTCCTCGAAAAATGTAAACAGTTCATTGGATACTTTGAGTCTATGACATCGCAGTTGTGGGGCACAATCGCAAGTGGTTTATTTTTGGCACTCTGACTTCAGCCCGCATGTTATCGTTGATTGCTTTTGGTTGCGGTTACTTTGATACAACATTTATAGGGTGAACATTTTCAGTGTCGGCCTAGGTGTGTCTCATTTTGGGCGCATGGATAAAAATCGAATAGCGATTAGTTCCGATAATGGAGCGGGAGACTTTCAATTGGTCTTTAGATTCATAGGCCAAAACAAGAGCCCATTACCCTATATATGTGGATTGGAAAGATATCGCCAAAAACACCGCACTGATAATTGATTATGGTTTTATGCAATCAAACTTAGGTTATCACGTAGGGTGGATTTTCGCATTGGCGTAATTAGGCAATAATCTAGAAGGGGGCTTTTTCATAATGATTCATAAAGAATGTCAAAATGCTTTGATACAGACTGATCTTTCTTAGAGATTGACATTTCTGAAAGTCAGTACTTCAATTCCCATAGGAATACCCAAAAGATGTTTGGATGAGGCCATCTGCTGTGGTATCTGCTACTGGAAATGGTTGCCATTGGACAAGTTTCTGAATTAAAAGAATGCTTCTACATGGCATTGTTAGCAAAACATTGGTTCTTCCGAACAAGTCTTGATAGAGTTCAACATTAGCACAACTGATCTTCTTATTTTAGAAAATTATTGGGTGTTTAGGCCTCAAGAATTGGTTTGGACATATTTATAAGCAGTTTTCAATTTTTAACAGGTTTAGGAACGGGACATTCAAGTTTTGAGACTGAAGTTCCAGATCAACAATGTAAATGTTCATGCCTGCATGCTCGAATACAGGGTGCGGCAGAAAATAATGCGAAAATATTCAACCTTGAGTATTGGGTTAATTCGGGTGCTCGCAACCCGGTGCGTTCCATAAGAAAACTTGCAAAGGAAGCCAATATTTCGGAGGAACCCATGCGAAGAATCATCAAAGAATACCTGCATGCATCTTCCAGAGCCAGAGTGAAACGCCACTTGATTACGGACCGGGTCAAGGAACTACGAGTGACTCGTTCCAAGATTGGTTTCCTTGTTGAAGAAGGAAAAAAATTATAATCCTGTTCTCCGACGAAAAGCTTTTCAGTATCGATGCTGTGGCCAACAGCCGCACGGACCGGTTCATTTAACCACAGAAAATGGCGAACGTTCCGGAAAAAGTAAAATTCAAATTTCAAACCAAACATCCGGCTGGTTGAAAATGACGGTTTGAAAATGCCGCCTGTTTTCATTGATGCTGGAGTTAAAATCAATACCGAAGTGTATATCGGTACTTTTAAGTACCAAGTGCTTCCCTGAGTGAAGGCCAACTTCTCTGAGCACCAAAACGTTGTCCTACAGCAGGACGGAGCGCCGTGTCACACGTCCAATCGAACCCAACAATGGTTGAACGATAACATGAAGTTTTGGCTGAAGGATTTGTGGCCCCCTAGCAGTCCAGATCTTAATCCGTTGGATTATTCGATTTGGGCATATGTTGAAGCACGAGGGTGCAAAACATCACACCCTAGTGTGAAAACCCTGATGTCAACCATAACACGCACATGGGAGTCAATGTCGGAGGACTACGTCCGAAAGGCATGCTTCCGGCTTCCGGCGTCGTCTCGAGGATGTTATGAATAAAAATGGAGGACAAAGTGAATAAATTTGTTCAAAAGGGCTTTATAAAGATAACTGTACTCGAAAATGTTGATATTATTGCTTGAATTAGTTGAAAATGGGATTTGAAATAGAACAAATTTTTGCATTATTTTCAGCCGCACCCTGTACTAGTGAATACTAGTAATTGGTTTGAAAAAATGCCCTAATAATTAACTTGTTGTGGAAGAAGCATACATTTTCTTTCCGTGTTTAGCACCTGCATATGATGTCTTCAGAAAATGATTGTGCTGTGCAAATCTGGTGAGATATACCCATGGAGATTTGATGATTAGACCTACGTATCAATTTCATTAAACACGTCAAAATTGTGTCCCCGGCCGCTCAATTAAATCAGTTTCAGTTTAAAGGAATTTTTTTATTATCGTGCAAGTTTGGGACGAACGGTCTCAGAAACTTTGTCCACGAGTAGGGTTCATGGATATATGAACAAAAAACAATATTAAAAAAACGGGGTTGCCAGTTTGCCTGGAAAACGCCAATTGAAGTTTTCCGATATTCTCAAACATCACTAGTTTCTAGCTAATGGGGTGGCAATGACGTGCAGGGCAGCATGCCCCAATATTGGCATGGAATCCTATATCTAATACAAATTTGATTATATATTATATTCATATGTGTTTCCTGCATAGCGATTATACTCCTCCTTGTCCGACGCTTCAATTTGGTTTGTATCTTTAATTTAATAACCTCTCTACCTAGCAGCTACCTTAAACAAAATTAACAAACCTCATACTTACCTTCAAAGTATATGCTATAAGCAAATTGTAAGACCATACTGTTCGGATTTTTTATTATTTTTGTTTGAATACGAGTGACGAGCCCATAGTTTTTCGAACATTACTCAACAAACAAAAACCATCGCAAGAATTTCACCTAAGTAAGCTCATGAACTAATTAACAAGAAAATATTTTTTTTCAAATTTTTTCATGACTCACTGCATGTTTGTGGAAATTTTTATAGGAAACTGGTAACCCTGAATTTTCAAATATTGTTTTTTGTTCATATACCCAGAACCCTACGCGTGGACAAAGTTTCATCAATAATCTAAGACCCTTCGGTCCAAACCTGTACGATAGTGAAAAAAAAAATCCCCATTTTTGTAAGAATACGAATGACAGGCCCATAGTTTTTTGAGCATTACTAAAAAACAAAAACAAAAACATCGTCAAAATTCCTTTTGATTTATTTTGATCTGAATAGCAGTTATGTAGAAAGTACCTATAAGTAACTAATTACGCCAACTTCAATACCTTGATCCATTAATGTGTTTGATATCTGTAGAGTCATATACACGTACCAATCATAGGCTGATAGTCTTCCAAATAAAGAATTGCAAGCAAAATATCTCTCGAATACCAAAACTTGTTATTTTGAATGCCTGGGAGTACTCTTTTGGTATTGTCGTTCCTCAATTTGGTATTCGCATATCATTGTGGGAACAATTTTATGGTATTATCCTCAGGTATTTTACCTCCTTATCTGAGCTCATAAATACCAAGGCCAGTTATCAAGTCATTCGGTCCTGCTCTGGTTAGGTATTTTGCGAAGGAACGTCTTCCAGAGCAGGAGAAAATAGCCTGTGAATACCTAATTTTGATCTTGATAACTGGCCTTGGTATAAAAGAGCTCAGATTAAGATGTAAAATACCTAAGCAAAATACCTAAGAATTGCAAGCAAAGTATCTCTCGAATACCAAAATTTGTTATTTCGGATACCTGGGAAAACCTGAGAGGTACTATTTTGGTATTGTCTTACCTCAATTTGGTATTCGCATAACATTGTGGGAACAATTTTATGGTATTATCCTCAGGTATTTTACCTCTTAATCTGAGCTCCTAAATACCAAGGCTAGTTATCGAGTTATTCGGTCCTGCTCGGGTTATGCTTTGCACTTATTAAGATCAAAATTAGATATTCATGTGTTATTTTCTCATGCTCGAGATGGTTTCCCAGCAATGGGTGCAATTTAGGCAATCTGTTATTCATCCGCCTTCTCCGCGTGCTGTATTCCATCTGCGCTCCACTGTATATCGCAAGCAGAACTTTCCGCTTAAAGGCACTAAGGACTCATTGGTTCTCTAGTTTCTGAGTTTTGCAGACTGTCAACTTCACAGTGCGGCCAACTTTATTTGACCGGCACGTGTTGTAGAGTTCAAAATATATACCGTTTCCACCCATAATGCGCATTTATTTTTTTCTGCTGTTGTCATCACCGGTGGTCACCAGTAAGCGCAGATACCATGCAACTTAAATTTGTCAACGTCGATATGAACTCGGAATGGGAGGCCTAAGGGGTCATATATGACCCCAACAGGAAAATGACTGTATAAAATCACAGATTGAACAGAAGTGTACACTGTCTTGCAAATTTCTTCTACATCAATTCTAGTTGACGAATTCTAATTGACGACCTAGAACATCCTGAATATGAAGAAATTCAGAAAGAAAAAATAAATGTCTTATCAATAGTGTCAAGCATTGTTTTAGAATATGGTACATATACGTATTATTAAATTCTCGTTGATAAACGTTAAACATTTTTGTATCTTTCTGGGATGGTCTAGGTTATCCAAACTGCCCTTGAGCTCAGAACATTAGATCTACAGTAGTAACTGTAGCTTTTTGGGTTGGTGTCGAATAGTGTGGAAGGACAACGGATATAATGTGGCAATCTTGGGATATTTTAGGTCCAAACTGTCATTAATTTCTAAACATAAGATCTATAGTTAAAACAATAGTGTTTTGGGTTGTACAAGGTAATGATATGTATTCCAACATATTCAGTTAACATTTTGAAAGGTCAACAGTCATTATTCAATAACTTTGTGATCGTCCAGGTAATCCAAACTGTTATGGAGTTTAGAACTTAAAATCTACGGTAGTTACAGTAGGTTTTTGGGCTACACACAGTTCCGCCATACATTTAAGCATACTCAGCGAATATTGTCGACTGTAAAAATGTATAATTTTTCAAGTAGCCAGACTGGCAACATATAAGGTTACAGTGACACCAAATCGAGATGATAAGCAAAACACAACAGCCAAAGGAAGAGCGTGTTTATTGTCCATTAGTTTGTTGACCAAGTTTGATTGCGTCTTAATGGAAGATGAAACATACGTCAAGGCAGATTTCAAGCAGCTCCCAGGTCAAGAGTTTTATACGGCTATCGGAAAAGGAAAGGTTTAAGATAAGTTCGAGCAGAAAAAGTGCTCTTGTCACTACGAAAAAATGGTTCAGGAATGGTATACCGCCAATAGTGTGCAAATCGTATCCAAGGAGAAAAACCAGCCAAACTCGCCGGAACTGCGCCCAATTGTAAAATATTGGGCAATCGTAAAGAGAAACCTTAAGAGAACTCAAAAAACAGTTGGAAGTGAAAAACAGTTCACGGCAAATTGGCGTTCAGCATCAAATAAGATGGATATAACAGCGGTACAAAACTTGATGAAAGGTGTGAAATGTAGATTTCGACAGTTCGCATTTGGAAAATCGGAAGCCTAATCAAATAATTTTCCTGTGTTTTATAGACGATGAACTTCAAAAAGAAAGAAAAATTTATCATTTATTTAATAAACTAATTAGTATGCACTTAATCATGTTTGACCTACGTTTAACTGTTCCACCCTTTAGACCAAACAAAAATCTTCGATAGGACGACACTGTGTCAGATTAGTCGGATTTCGGTATTTTGGCACAAATGACATCACTTTTTCTTCAAACTTGTGTTTAAATTTGTACCTCGCCTTCGGAGGAGTTGTAGATTTGTCATTGGTGTAGAAACAGTCAATTCCAGACATCTGGGGAAAGTAGTTTTCGTCGTTCAGAACTTAAGACTTTCCACTGTATTGCCGGATCATCCAGTGGCATTAAGATTTCACAGTTTTGTTCGCTCCGTGTTTTCTGGGGATCTGGTTTTTTCCGACATATTATTCTCTCATTTTCAGAGTCTTCTCGATGTACGACTTTGAACAATTTAATTTTCTGGCCACACTCACTGGCTCACCTAATCCTTGTTGTTAAACATAGTGTGCAGCGATTGGATCGTTTTCATATCCATAATCTTCGATGGAGGGCCATGACCTTCTTCCGAATAACTGCTATGGTTTTCAAAGTATGTTATATGACGGTTCTAAAACATTTTCACGCTTAAAATGCATCGGCCTTTCCCACGATGTTTGTTTGCATGAATGAATTCTCGAGTCCTTTTTCAAATGAACGTATGTCGCAAAATGTATACAAACTCGTTATTCATAGCATGGTATTACAAAATTATGTATATATGCCCATATTAGATAAAATTTTTGAATGTTGTAACTAACTGTTTACAAAACGGTTCAACATTAATTTTGCATTTTTTGGGAATAATGTCGATACGTCGCTTGTGTTGAAATGCAACTTGCGAAACAGTGTTATATTATTGAATTCCCCTAACCGACGCGTTAGTAAAAGGCTTTATACCACAAGGTTAACAATTTATATTTTTTTAGAAAAATACTTTTACATCGTTTTATTGCAGAAAACGTTAATACGTTATCTTGATAAGTTTAACGTTTTTGTGTGAAGTATGATAACTAGACGTAACATACCGATGTAACAACAATGTCATTCGCAGAATTGCGTATGATTTTAGCGAAAGTAATATGTCATCTATCATACTGACTTATTAAAATGACGTGTTATTATTGCAGACCGATGTAAAAAGTTTTCTGAATGACTCCTAGTGTAATTTTTAAGCACAGTTACGTAATATCTTTTACCAAAGAGGCGTTCAGTGGAATTCAATTGGGATAAACATGTCCGGTTCTCAAATAGGAATAAAACCAAATTAATAAAAATTCAATGAATATATTCTCATTCTCGTCCAAATGATACTTACGTCCATTTGAAAAAGTATTCAAGAATTGTACGATGCGCGTGTCCGATTATATTTCTCTGAAAGCATTATTGCCACCCATATAATACATATATCGAATTATGATACACCTCAAAAGAGGAACGCAATTTTGGAAGAAGATAAACCAATATTATATATCATAAAAACAAGATGAATCGCGCATAAAAAAAGAAAAGAAGCCAGTTCTGAAACTGACCTGCAGAGTATGGTGAGATATGTCCAATTATCATTCAAACACACGTTTCATGCCAGGTTTGACTATTTTTGTACCATATGAAAACTGTTATGTTTCCATTTTCAAAACAACTTTTAAGAGTTCGAAATTATGTGCAATATAGTTACATTAATTCTCTACGTCCGCATTGGGCACATTTTGACATGTGGCCACCAAAACCCGGCTTGCGACACCTCAAATCAAATTAGATTCTGAAAAGAAGTACAATGGTAAACATATTAAATATGCAACGATATAAGTATTTTTGGAATGGGGATTGGTGTGAACATTTCAATAACCGATAGCCGACGGCATTGCAAATGGCTGGCACTTTGAAGTTCAAAATGGCTTCAGAAATCGCTTCTTGGAATTTTTATACCATCCCCACTCCAAGAATAAATATGCGTATTCTTGGAGTGGGGATGGTGTAAAAATTCAAATTGGGGTCATAATGGCATTTGACCAATATTACCAACGCTTTGACAGTAATTTTCATGGTGACAATAGCTGTGAAGATTATTGTTTTTTTTTTGTGGTAGATGGATGGATAAGAAAATTGCATTTATGAACCCCATCTCTTTAACTACTTCAAAAATGAGTTATACCTACGCTATTTTTAAATATTTCAACAAAGTTTCTTACCGTATCTACTACTACTGTTCACATCGTCGTAAGTTTTAAAGCCGAACTGCAGAGAATACCCTTATTTTAAATTTTAAAAATATTTCAAATGTCTGTAAAAGTTCGCATTAGAGTTAGAGAACATTTTAAAAGATGGTGGTTATTTTGCTCTTTTTTTGCGAATACTTTGACTTCAATGTTCCACAAAAGTATTAACATAACGAACCAAAACGATAGTACAACCAAAAAAATTGAACTATCCTTCATAACATGCAACGTCATTTGAGGAATCTGACTTAAAATGCGATGAACTTAAGGACCGAGACGATTTGTTGATCACTGGATATTAAACGTCAATTGAAAAAACGACTGGTTTTCCTTTTTTTATCATCTTAACCTGTTTTTGTAACTTGTGATCTATGTATATTGTAGTTATTTTGCTCTTCCTTCATTGTTGTATTCATGTCAATGTTTGATTTGTATCTTATGTTATTTATATTTAAGAATATGACAGGGTTTTTATGCCAATTTGATCCTCTCGCGTCACAAATTGTCTTTGCCCTGTCCATCTTCATTAAGACTAAAGTGTCGGATGGAGAATTATAATAAATAAATAAATAAATAACAGAATTCAGCATAATCGTAATGGAAATTTCGAGAATGTTAAAAAACATGGTGATGCTATTCTTGTTCCGCTCAGTTTACCAATAACAAAACCAATGAAATGATCTGTCTTTAACATTCAAGCAGAGTAAACAGTTTGCTTGGTTCGCTGTGGTAAACCAATATTAATTACGATAGTCTATCAACAAGGTTAAGACCTTCTCCTGTGTTACGCGACAATTCTCTAGAATTCAATATGAAGTAACTAAGGCTTGTTCGCGACAAAATCTGGACAAATTAAATTTGTTATAAAACAAATTTGCCGTTAGTTCAATCTAAGATTGTGCATTATTAGTCATCTTAAAACTAATTACAGTTATTTAATCAGGCTGCACGAAGAAACTACGCACTTATGAGTTTACTCCAGCCATTAGGGTCAGTGCAGACTTCTTTGCAATAGATTTAGCTGCTTTTGTCCAAGATTTTGTTTCTATAGTTGTAGCTTGTTGTTTCTATTGAGAGAGTTCTCTCTTCACGAGAGTCCAATACCGCTCGATAGGTCGCAACTCCGGGCAGTTAGGTCGCTTCTTTCGTTTCAACATGGACTCCATTCGCTTTATACCATTCCAAAATATCTTTGGCGTAGTGACAAGATGCCAAAACAGGCCAGAATAGTGAGGGAGCTGCATAGGAATTGTAACAATCGCTTCTTTAGGCATTCTTCGCGGTATATTTCCTTGTTTACCGTTCCGGTAGTGATGAAGCTTTGGCTTGCTCGACCACAGCTGCATATTGCCTTCCAAACCAAATATTTTTTGGGGAAACTTGGCCTTTTTCTTCGTCCTGAACTGCTCTTTTACGCCGTTCCTTTGCATAGCAGTATAATAAGACATCCCGGGAAGCTGCTTAAAATCTTTCAGCACATAAGTTCCATCGTCCATTATTACGCAGCAAAACTTCGTCAAACATTCGCGAAACAGCCCGGCTTTAGTCGGCACATTCTGTTTATCATTACGGCTCGGTGCAGTTTTCACCTTGAACGACTCCAACCTTGCCGGGGAAGTATGCACGAAGATTGGGGACATTTTTATTTTTCTAGCCACTCTACGTACCGACAGATCTGGTCTCTTCTGCAATATTTGCTTCACATTCGCGTCCTTCTGATGGTTCTTGAGATCCGTTTTTGTTCCGCCCCCAGCCTTCCTGGCTGTTGTCAAACGTGTATCGAAAAATTTAAGAACGCTATGGACAGTGCTTGAAGAAACACCAAGCTTTTTTGCAAGTTTTCTTACTGACAGCTCCGGATTCTCATTGCGATCACACACAATTGCTTTTCGCACTTGCTCTTCTTTCCATCTTCGATCTAAAAGCTTGTAGTATCACCCAAAAATGATTTTACACAATGAACGTTCATCAGTCTACGAAATATTTCACGTGTTGATTAAGTATTTACAGAGATATAGGTATTAAGGGGTGTCCAGATTTTATCGTGAATAAAAATTTCATGAGAAGAAATGGTTATGATAATCCATCCTAATGTATGAACTTTTTAATACCATAACCTAATCCAGCAAATGGGAATCTTACCTATAAAAACCCAAAATAAGTCGTGTGCATTGGCCGAAAATATGAAAAATGAAGTGGGCCCATGATGTAAACAAATAATGTTAAAAATATCCGTAACAGGTGCCGCAGAGTGGCATACAGAAAAAAAAACAAACCGATTCAGCCCGTGAACACAGTAGGCAACGGAGTCCGATAGGCGACTCTATGGCTACGAAATTACTACTTCGCTTTCCAACTTCTTTTTCGGTTCAAAATGGATTAGCTCCTTTTTTTAACAATTCCAAATATGTACATTCGTACCTGGAAATAGCAGATACGATATTGATCCTATAGTCAATGTTTGCGTGATTGGCACCCATCAATGTTCTATGAACACTGTTCACATCAAACCTTCTAATGAAGCACCGCATATATGGTAAAAGGAAGTTTAATTTAGAATCTTAACTGAGGAAAAAGTTACATGTTTCGTATAAACACAACCAATGTATACCACTGCAAACGGCATCGGTGTGCACTAGAACCCTGTTCCGAAGGCAACGGCAGTGAAACAAACAACCAAGGTTGCACATTGGCGCGGAGAAAGTTTGATAATCATCCAATTCCGGCATAGATTAGCATCGGGCAACTGTTGTTTTCCACGGGTTCTGCCAAGTTCGCTGCTCTTCGTTTGTTTTCACCGCGCAGTTTTATGATCCGTTTGCATCATAACGACGTGCGAAGTGCAAAATTCACTAGCCAAAACATTTGATTGGCGTCATTCGGTGTGCATTTACATACATAGCCCGAGGACACCTTGTTTAGCGGGGTGTTAATTTGCCTCAGCGTTGCAGGCGAGGATTTGTTTCTTCTTTTTTTTTCTTTCCCAATCTCGTCTTATTTATTACTAGTGCAAGAAATTGAAAGAGCAAATTTAACAACTGCTCACGAATGCCGCTGCAAACATCATTACTATCCAATTAAAGGTACCGTCGCCGCGGTCGGTTGATTGCGAATCCGTAAAGGGTGGTTAAGATGGATGGTCCAGTTGCGCGCAGATCCGCTGATTTAAAAGGCTAGACTGATATTTTGCTGGTCCGAAACCGAGAATGGACATGCGAGCGGGGGTGTTGCAAGACGACTGTAAACAAGTACAACGTGGCAAATGAATGTTCGTCTGCCTAGCCCATTTGTTGAGAGATATATGATTCTTGAAGCAAATCCGCTGAAATTTTGCACTCTTCCCTCGACAAACCACTGTGGTAGCTTACACTAATCCACTCGCCACATTAGAGACACATATTTAGCAATGGCGGGAGAAATCGAAAATTAGAACGATTTCAAGCGATCCATTGAACAGCTGCCCACGCTTTCACTTTCGCGATGGCAACAGGTTGGCCCTTGTCACATTAAGTGCGAGCACCTTTCATCGGAGCACTAAATTGAACCATATTCTGGTCCGAAAGTTACATCGACTCTGACCCAGATGAGTGTTTCTCTTAATTTAATGCGAGTTTACTGTTCAATGCGGGACAGTCATAAGACACTGATGAACAATTAGAATAAGAATACTTGTTATAAAATGAGAATATTTTAACTACTTCGAGAGAAACAGATTCCTTAGATTTTTCAGTGATTCAGATATAAAGTACGATCAATGCACTGTGCGAGAATTTGACAGTGGTATTCAAAGGGTTGTTCTGATAATATGCAACAGGCATACCGAGAAAATGTAGCAAATGATTATTTTGCAGTCTACACATTTGTGGAATGCCAACTACGATTTGAAGTGGGAAGAACATATGTAAAATTTGAAAGAGGTCCATCGAGCAGCATGGGGGAAATTTAGTTGCTATGATAGTTTGGTATTGCAAGGTGTGGGTGGGGAAAATGGGAAACTTTATGTTACTTCTTTTTAATACCATTATCCACTTCAGTTATCTGTATTGTTGTAACGTGTTGTTTACCGCATTTTCGTCACGATAGTCTCACACTTCCATGGTCTTGCTCCACTTGGTTTAACGACCTAGCTTTCTGCGCTCCTGTGCGTCCTTCCAGCTTTAGCGACTTTCTGGATATTGTGTTCGCCACAGAGCTGCGCCAGCTCGTGGTTAATCCTTCTTCTCCATACGCCGTTTTGACATACACCGCTAAAGATGATCCTAAGCACGCGTCGTTCGAAAACTACAAATGCTTGCAGGTCCTCTTCGAGCATTGTTCACGTCTCATGCCCGTAGAGAACTACCGGTCTTATCAGCGTTTCGTACATGGTACACTTTGCACGGTGGTGAAATTTCCCAGACCTCATGGTCTTGTGCAGTCCATAGTAGGTATGACTTCCTGTAATAATGCGTCTTTCTCTGCTGCAGTTGTTATCCGACGTAACCAATGAACCGAGATAACTCATCCACCACCTCGAACTCATCTCCGTCGATTGTCACAGTTCTGCCTACGTGAGGTCTATCACGTTTGGTTTCTCCAGCCAACAGATACTTAATTTTCGACGTGCTTACCTTCAATACAACCTTTTCCGCTTCACGCGCTAGCTTGGTGTTCTGATCAGCTACCAACTGCGTCAGCGAAGCAGATGAACTGGCCGGATTTATTAAATCATACCCCGCATGTTGAAGTCCGCACGTTTCATAACATCTTCTAGCGCAATGTTCAACAGGCGGCAGGAAAGACCATCGCCTTGTCGAAGTCCTAACGTACTCGATAGCTTCACGTAACACTGTACACCATCCACACTAGCCTTAATCATTCTGGTCTGTTTCCTGGGAAAAAGGTTCTCGTCTATAATCATCAATAGATCATCACGATCAACAGTATCGTATGCGGCTTTGAAGTCGAAAAATAGGTGATGTGTAGGGATATTCTCGACACTTTTGGAGGATCTGCCGCAACGTAAAGATTTGGTCAGTTGTCGGTCGTCCGGCTTGATAACTTTCCACAAATCTGCTTGCTAGCGGCGAAAGACGGCGGAAGATATTCTGGGACAGCACTTTGTAGGTCGCATTGAGAATAGTGATCGCTTGATAGTTCTTACATTCTAAGACAAGTCGCCACTTGTCTGTATTAGAATCAATTTTATCATTGACATCTTCAAGACGATGCCGGAAGCTAGAACACGCCTTTCGAACGTAGTCCTCCAACATCGGTTGCTATGTGTCCGGTATGACAGACTTCAAGGTCTTTACACTAGTGTGAGATGTTATGCAGGCTTGTGCTTCAACATACGCTCAAATCGAACCATTAAATGTGGTTTGGTCCGGACTGCTAGGGGGCTACAAAAACTGCGGCCAAAACCGGCCAAAAGTTTTCCGTCAGCCCTTTGGATCAGACATGGCGCTCCATTCTGTTTGTAGGACAACGTATTGATCCACACATTTGGTCTATCTGGCTGTTGGACATAACATCGAAGCTGTAAAGCTTTCGTCGAAGAACAGGACTAAAGGGTGGGACAGTTAAAAATTGGTCAAACATGTTTAAGTGCACACTGATTAATTTGTTATATAAATGGTCAATATTTATTTCTTTTTTAAGTTTATCGTCTAAAAAACACAGGAAAATTATTTGATCACGCTTCCGATTTTCCAACTATTTTTTTTATTTTTCTTAAGGTTTTTCTTTACGATTGCCCAATATTTTTCAATTGGGCGCAGTTCCGGCCAGTTTGGAGGGTTTTTCTCCTTGGTACTATTTACGTACTATTGGTAATGTGCCATTCCTGAGCCATTTTTGTTTTCCGTAGCGGCAAGAATCGATGTCTGGCCAAAACAGCACGGAACAACTGTGTTTCTTCAAGAAAGGCAATAAGCGTTTTTGCAAGCATTTCTTTACATACATATCTTGGTTGACAGTGCCAGTTGTCACGAAACATTCGCTTTTTAGCCCACAGGTGTAAAACGCCTGCCAAACCATGTTTTTTTTTTCGGGAAATGTGACATCTTTTTTCTGCTTATATTTATCTTGATTTTTTCCTTTCCCAGTAGCCGTGTAAAACTCTTGACCTGAGAGAAGCTTGTCAAGCTCACCCTTGACGTATGTTACATCGTGTGTTTTGCTTCTCATCTCGATTTGGTGTCACTGTAAACTAATATGTTGACAGCTTGGCTCGTTTGTTTGCTCTTTGTACTGTTGTGTGGGACTTTCCCAATTTGTTTATGATATCTCTGATGGAAATGTTGGGATTGCGTTTGAAAATGCTAGATACTATTCTTCCAGTCACTGTGGCTTCCTGATTTCGGTTTTCTCCTGATCCCGGCTTCCTGGCAGTCACCAGACGTTCTTCGAACACTTTTTTTACGCGGTTCGTTTGGCAATATCAAGTGATTTTGCAAATCAGCGTGTGAATAATTTGGATTTTGCTCACGCGCGTGCAAATTTTTGATACGCTGCTCTTCTTGCTTCGACGCCATTTGGACAACTGAATAGAAAATGGCAAAAACAAAATAGAGCCAACATTCCATACGCATACACCTACAAAATGAGGGGCGTTCAAGCTTATTAAATGCACGATTAAGAAAACGACTTCATATTTGAATCGACCAAGTTTTTACCGTGCCATTCTTTATCATTTTTTCAAAAACAAAAACCAATCTCTCCGCACAAGTAACTCGTAGTTCCCTTGCCCGTAATCAAGTGCCGTTTCACTCTACACAGTTTAAAAGAAACATTTAATTCTCTGCGTTATTTAATGCCCTTAAAGGGAATGCTAGATTTGGCAGAAGTTATTGGGATATTTCATGTAAATTTAAGCTAGATAACGCCTGGATCTTGTCTGTTGTATGGAAGATTGCAAACATTGTTGGTTGGTGTATGAGAGATTGCATTCAATTTCGTTGTTAACCCTTTCTTCGTTTGAATCAAACGAGGGTAAATTTTTAGCGCCTGTTAAATGGATTATTTTTTTGTGTAGCTCTGGAAAATGCATACAAGTCTGTTTTGATGGTTCCTCGCTTGGATTTTTCAGAAATGTTGGCTTCTTTGGAAAATTTCCCGATGAAACGTACTGGATTTCGGGCACTTTTGGCACGAACTGATTCGAGTACGTTTGGCGTACGTGCAAACCTTGGATCTTCACTCTACACCTTCCGCTACACAGAAAAAAAAATCTTAACAATCGCTTAAAATTTCCCCACGTTTAATTCCAAGCCAGGCGTAAACAACGAAATTGTTTGCAAGCTTTCATACGCCATACCACAATCTTTGCAATCTTTCATACAACAGGCTTGATTCTGCCGTTCTCTGGCTTAAATTTACATAAAATATCCCATTACTTTCTGCCAAATCTAACATTCCCTTTATGTGCATTATATAACGCAGAAAAAGCAATGTTTATTTTTATCTGTGTACCTATAATCTTCATGAAGAGACTTTTTGACACAATAAATTGTGGCCAAATGGCATCCTACCACCTTAGTAAGCTCCTTCGATGTCTTCTGGTCGAGCAGAAACTCGTAATGACTTGTTCGGCTTACATTTTCACAAATTAGCAATAAACAATTCCGATGTTCTGATGCAGCTCTTAAGGGTACACAAAACCAAATAAACGGTCAACAGAAGTTAGTCATAAATTACACAAATTAACCCAATAATAAAGTTTAAATATTTTAGCACTTTTTTCTTTTCTCACCATGGATGAGTTTCAATTTGTAATCTTTAGCTCAAAAATCTGAGCTAAGCTTTTAGCTAAGCAGTTTAGAATCGTCAAATTTATTATTTTGCCTAACACAGACCTTTTTGTGGTCGGTTCTGGAATGTTTTGACAGCAATTTGTTGACAGCTTTTGTATTAAATTTGAAATTTCAAAATAGTTGATGTTTTCTTAAGCTTTGAGCAATCGAACTGTTGTATTTTGTACAACATAAGGCTTGTTCGCGACAAAATCTGGACACCCCTAAACACGTTTATCTCTGGAAATATACCATCAACGCATGAAATATGTCGCAGATTGGTGAACGTATGTCTGTTCATTGTGTAAAATCAATTCTTGGTGATACTACAAGTTTTTAAATCGAAGATGGCGTTGAAAGAAGAGCAAGTGCTATAAGTAATTGTGTGCGGTTGCAATGAAAATCCGGATCTGTAAGAAAAAGTAAGAAATTAAGAAGTAAGAAAACTGAAATATTTCAGCAAGGTCAATATCGGGTAAAAGAGGGAAATACTCATGTTGGTGCGTCAACTTTGACGCCAGCTGTAGTCCAAACCGCTTGATGGAAACAGTTCAAATTTTGTCCACAATATTTTCTGTATTTTTTAAGCTATGCCGAATCTTTCAATATGCTACCTAAATGATTCACAGAAATACCGATTTTTGAAATTGTTGTGCCCAAAAATGACTTTTTTCACATATGTTATGATAACTTCAAATCCACAAATTTGATTTTCGGCCAAAAGTATTGATAATTGACAAAGTAACAGAAGGTTTAACAACGCAGTTTCTTGGAAGCAAAATTATGCTCTGCTTTTTTTGCTTATGAGTGTATAGAAAAATATCGAAAATCTTGGACAAAAGCAGTTAAATCGGTTGCAGAGAAGTCTGCACAGACCCTTAGGTAATGGTTGAAGTAAACTTAAAAGTTCGTAGTTTCTTCATGCAGCCTTATCAAGTATCTGTAATTAGTTTTGAGATGCCTAATAATGCACAATTCAATGAACTAAAAATGCATCTTGGATTGAACTAACTGCAAATTTGTTTTATTCCAAATTTAAACTGTCCAAATTTTGTCGCAAACAAGCCTTATGTATATTTTCCTTTACCGTTTTTATGCAGAAGCACCTATCGATGTAAAACCAACGTGTATTCCTCAAAAAAACTCATTCTGGACCAGCGCATTCTTTGATAACAGAAATTCCTCTAAAAGCATGGTAGAATTTGATAGTGGTCTATCAAGTTCGATATAACTGGTTTCAACTTGGTATATCGCTTAGTCCTAACCATCTAGAAAGACAAAGGAGTCCAGTAGATCAAGGCATTTTCATTGAAGAATATTAGTTAAGAATTTGATTGCTACGTGGCGATAGTATGCAAGTAAATTTCTTAAAAATCCTTTATCTTTAGACACTGACCAAATTAATGGTTTTAACAAAGTTGTCCAGCAAGTTAAGGTGTTTTTATTGATGAAGAGAAGTTCAGAATTGTGTCAAAACGTGGTGCTCGTGTGTAAGTAAACCTCCCAAATATGCTATATCTTGGACCATATAGAACGTTCCTGCCTTTGATATACAGGGTGTCTCACAATAGGTGTCACTAAAACAAAATGGGATTTCAGCAAAACTAATCAACCAAATCGTAACATTTATGTTTCATTTGAAAGATACATGTTATAGAAATAAACCATACTAATTCAATTCGAATCTCTCACCCTTTTCCTTGATAACATTGCGCAAACGCTTTGCAAACCCATGGCAGCTGGCACGCACGATTTCCTGAGGAATTTGATCCTAAATTTTCAACCAAATCTTTCTTGAATCGATCTAAAGCAAGCCCTTTCATAGGGCCTATACGTTGAAGCGTATAACCCCAAACAAAGTAGTCAAGTGGGTTAAGATCCGGTGAAAATGCAAGCCATTCTTCGCTATTGATGAAATCGGGCAAATTCGCCGCGCACTACGCTTGTGTCTTCTTTGCCTTGTGAGCTGGAGCTGCGTCCTGTTGGAAACAATATGGTGTGTTCCTATACAGCGTTGAAGCACGAGGAAGTAGATGGTTCTTCAAAACCTGCTCGATGTAATATTTAGTGTTGATTTTTACGTTAGGTTTTATGAAAAGAAGAGGAAGTTGTTCGTTTCGTGAAACGGTGCCATATACCATGATTTTCGATACATTCTGATAGTGTTCTACAGCTAGTTTATCTCTTGAAATATCTTCAGTGATAAGCAGTCAAAAAAATACACTCAAACGGGTATAATCAATTCCGTTGTTAAAATTACCCAGCTGAAATATATCAAGACTGAAAAAAAGGCGACACCTATTGTGAGACACTCTGTAGTTGTTCAGTGTACCATGGCCTTGTAATTGGTTATTAATAATCCAGGTTTTTCCTGAACAAAATGTAATTTCTTTATCCTGTCTATATGGAAGGTTCCTGTCTTTGACAAAGTTCCATTAATTTGGTGGAAATCAGTTCAGAATTTTCTCACTACGCGACGCCTTGACCTACTGTACAACTTTGCCGAAGACAGAAACCTTCTTCTCTAAAAAATCCAAGTATGCAGCGTTATTATATTTTTTAACTCCGTCAATCCCCAGTATAACGTTTAACGAAAGAAAGCAAAAAGTCGCTTTGAGTTACTCAGTTTTTATTGTTTTACGATCCAAGAAAACCAATAATCGTCGTATCGAATGCTTCACACAGAAAAAAGTAATGAATTTAAACAGGTGCGTAAAATTTCTTCTGGTTTAATTTCAAGCCTAAGAAAGCGTAAACAACGAAATTGTTTGCAATCTTTCATACGCCATACAACAATGTTTACAATCTTTCATACAACAGACTAGATTCAGGCGTTATCTGGTTTAAATGTACATGAAATATCCCATTTATTTCTGCCAAATCTAGCGTTCCCTTTATGTGCATTAGATAATGCAGAATAGTTTTTCAAACTATGCAAGATACGTTCTAGGGGGCAAAATTGCACACGTGGTAGACAACGTAGAAAAATCTCTTTGTTTTAAATCGTTCCGTGCTCATCATTGAAAAAGGAAAATTCTGTCAAAATAGTTCATGGTTTAAGAACGAATAATCTCCCATGAATCTTTATTAGCAAAGATTACATGAAATATTAAGATCAATCTTATACTTCCCTTAATTTGGCCTAACGGCGTTGGGCCTAATGATCCTACTCCACTTTGGCAGGATTTTAGAAATCCTGGAAAGTGTGAGCTGTTTGGTGGCATACTCCTACTACCTACTACCTTTATTGCTTATCTTGTCCAGATTTTGAAATTAAATAGAAAATACTAATCTTTCTTTTCATGTTCTAGAATTTTAGGTTTCTTTTTCCACTGTGCTACTTAAAGAGTGTCCACGATGAAATTGCCACACTATGAAATTGCTCTAACTTTTTAACCGTTGGGTAGAATTTATTGAAAATTTGGGTGGATTTAGTTCATAGTGCATTATTTACATCCTGCAAGTTTTAAAGTCCTGTTATCAAAACTCGCGGAAATGGAGTCGAAAGAACAGCTCGAGCGTGATAAAATCTTGCGCATTCATCACGAGAACAAGGATCTCTCGCATCGTTCCATTGCTAAAACGTTGGGAATCGTGAATTCCACGGTGTCGCGAGTGATTAAGCGGTTCGAGGAACGGTTGACCACCGATCGGAAGCCCAGAAGTGAAGGAAAAAGTATTCCGTACAACACCAAAAATCACAACCGCGTAGTTGGGGCCTTCAACCGAAATCCGAACGCCTCCGTTCGGGATGTGGCTAAGAAGCTGCACCCAAGCCGAAGTTTTGTCCAGAAGGCCAAAACTAAGGCTGGGCTTCGAACGTTCAAGGTACAAAAGGCCCCTAATCGCGACGAGAAGCAGAACAAGTTCGCCAAAACCCGTGCCAGGAAGTTGTACCTCAACATGCTGACGAAAGTTGAATGCTGCATCATGGACGACGAAACATATGTGAAGGCCGACTTCAAACAGATCCCCGGCAACCTGTTTTTCACGGCCAAGGATAAGTTCAGCGTTCCGGAGCATGTCCGCACTCAGAAGATGTCCAAAGTTGCGAAGAAATTCCTGGCTTGGCAAGCCATCTGCACGTGCGGGAAGCGGAGTGCACCTTTTGTGACCCAGGACACTATGAACGGACAGGTGTACATAAAAGAGTGCCTCCAGAAGCGGCTGCTTCCTCTCCTGAAGGCCCACAACGTCCCAACAATCTTCTGGCCGGATTTGGCCTCCAAGGACGTGCTGAAGTGGTATGCGGACAATAAGGTCAATTTCGTGCCGAAAATGTTCAACCCTCCCAACATTCCGGAGCTCCGCCCCATCGAGAAGTACTGGGCGATTATGAAGCAGCACCTTCTTAAACGACCTAAGGTAGTGAAGACAGTCGAGGAACTGAAGAAAGTATTGGTTTACATGCAAAAAACGGTTGATTCACAGGTTGTGCAGAATCTTATGGCCGGGGTTAAGGCCAAGGTGCGGGCATTTGCGTATGGACTGTAAATAAAATACGAGTAAAATGGTAAAATGAAGTTTAATAGTAATTTCTCAATCCCTGAAAATTTGATGACAATCGGATGAAAACTCGAATTTTGCGAATCAATTTTGTGTGTGGCAATTTCATCGTGGACACCCTTTATCAAGCACAATATTTACACAACTTCTCGAACAGTTTTCTCCAAAATTCTGTTAACCTTTTTGAACTTTTAGTTTTTTCTCACTTCTCTCTACAATTTTGTTCTTTTTTAAAGACACTAACTTTTTAAATTTACTTATAATACTACAGATAAATAGAGTTAGAGCTTCTTAAAATTCTGGTTACTTACTTTGCAATTCAATGTAGGGGATTTTTTTGATTATCGTACAATTTTGGCCGAAGGGTCTCAGATTGTTACGAAACTTTGTCCACGCGTAGGGTTCATGAACAAAAAACAATATTAAAAAATTCAGGGTTGCCAGTTTCCCTGGCAACCGCCAATTGAAGTTTTCCGATTTTCCCGAACATCACTAACCTCGGAAATTAATAACTCAAGAACGATTCAACATAGAACTCTTTTTTTTTCCTCAAAATATAATGAACTTTTTCAATAGCTTGGAAAAAATATTAAAAAAAACTTCAATTGGCGTTTTCCAGGAAAACTGGCAACCCCGAATTTTTTAATATTGTTTTTTGTTCATGAACCCTATGCGTGGAAAAAGTTTCGTAGTAATCTGAAACCTTTCGGCCCAAACCTATACGATAATAAAAAAAAATCCCTGAAGTAATTTACAGCTGGTAGAAAACGCGAAGTGAAAAGTGATCAAGAGTCAGATATTCATAAACTTCAGCAAAACAAGAAGCCGAGTATCTTCAAACTCCCCGAAATGATCGCTATTCGGCTATTTATGTCTAACACGCTAATAATGGCAAATTTGATACTCCTCAATCAGCGCCGGGTGTCTATGCTCATTTGTCCATTATTTCCATCCAGATGTTCTTCTTTAAGATACGCTCTAGGCGGTTGTCAGTCAATCGGTCAGTGGGCACTTATGTCATCCATCGCCGAAAATCACTGCCACACATCGTCGTCATTCAGTCGTTCGCGTTTCTTTCGAATTGACCTAATTTTCACCTTCCATTACCATTTCTCTTCCCCAGGACTGCCGCCAACCGTTCTTCGGAGGATCGTTCTTCGACCACGAGGGTCTGCCGTATTGCGAAACCCACTACCATGCCAAGCGGGGCTCGCTGTGTGCCGGTTGCTCGAAACCCATTACCGGCCGGTGCATCACGGCCATGTTCAAGAAATTCCACCCGGAGCATTTCGTGTGCGCCTTCTGCCTGAAGCAGCTTAATAAGGGCACCTTCAAGGAGCAGAACGACAAACCCTACTGCCACCAGTGCTTCGATAAGCTGTTCGGATAAAGTGGGTAATATATTCTATGTGTTTATTATGTCTGGTTCCATGTTTTTCCGCGATATTTTGTCCGGCTCTATCTTGTCTCTGTGCAACATCGCAACGGCCTTCTGCTAGTATTCTTCTGGGACGTCCGGTCGTTCCGGGCTAATTAAGATTATATTTTAGTTTTCTTTTTCTGTTTCACAATTTGATTGAAATGTTTACTTAACGTCGGTATCGATAAACAGTTTTTCCGGGCCGTAGAAATTGCCACTCCCAAGACGGGGCGCGGATGGTTTGTCTTATTGTTTTTCGTTCGAAGCTGATCACGGATGTGTTGTTAAGATAATTTGTAACTGCGGCAATGTCAACCTATCAAGTATTTAACTAAATCGAATGTCAATATGCATAGAGTATGCGAGGGAGTTGTTTTCGGTAATATAAAGAGTTGAACAAAAAAAGTTTAAATTAGTAAGTCAATCCATAGTAAAACTTAAACCTAGGAATATTTCAACAACAAAAAAGTGTGTTAATGGACTAATAACATGTTTTCTGAAATCAAGAGTATTCAACAGAAGAATAAACGTAGACATTTTGGGAAATTGCAGAATCATAACTGAACGTTTGAAACTATTTACAATTAATAACTGAGAATATTTAACATGCTCGAATCCACATCGCGCGAGTGGAAGCAATCACATTACGTCGTTGAACGAAAAAGTTTTGCGAAGCATATATTTAATATAATCAAGAAAATTCAAACACAAATAACATACAGCGACAGCGGTTCCGATGTGGGTGAAATTACTTTTAAATCTGCCAACGATAATAGTTAATTAAAATGCAACTAGAAAATACGTTCTCTAACATGTAATGTATACACGCAGATTTAAACGGGAATGAAGTGCTTCTGCACTTAACACGTGCATGAAAGTTATAACTCATAACGGTGTGGTTATTTATCCGAAATTCCTGATTCACTTATCATCATTTGTGCGGGTAATGTAAGATTCGGTTTACCGAATGCATATTTAGTCCAAACGGATGGATTATTAGAATCTCTCACATTTAGAACCGGTAAATATCAAGTTAATTTATTTGTCGGCAATCAATCGTAATCTATTTTAAGAACATTAAATACTGAAACCGATTGCTTTCCACTTAATGTATTAATGCCAAAAATTGCCTTTTAAATTCAATGATATCTTGCTATAAAACAATTTTTAAAATAATTGATATTAACGTTCACATTTAAAAATATTGACTTTTTTTCGGATGGGGATAAAAAAAAGCTAAGACAGCTAATTGCTTTTGATAAATTTAATCGGAACATTCGCCATACCGAACAAAAATATGCATGTAGGCTAGGCTGATGCAAAATTTGAAATATTTGCTCCCCTAAGCTTAATCGACGCCAATTTGGGTCCTGATAGTCCCCAAAAAATTTTAACACATTTGGTTTAAATTTGGCTTTGCTCACGCTATTCAAAGTTTGTATGGGGATTAGTATGAAGAATCTCAAACTTACATTTCCAGATCCCTAACATCTTGATATTATGTCCTTAAACCAAATCTTATAAAGATTCATATAGTGTATGTTGTCAACTATCAAAATGCCGAAGATACCTGACATGTAAATTTTATACAAAAATAGTTATTCAATAAAACATAAAATACACACTCTAGGTATGATGTTTTATTCTTATTTTTGTTTTCTTATTATTTATATGTTTTTTATATTTTATATTTATATATTTTATGTATTTTATTTGATTTATATTATTATATATATTTTATATATTTTAAATTTATATATTTTATGTACATTACATATTTTTACTTCTTATTATTATATTTGTTAAATAACTATTTTTGTACAAAATTTTCATGTCAGGTATCTTTGGCATTTTGATAGTTGGCAACTTACACTATATGAATCCTTATAAGATTTGGTTTAAGGACATAATATCAAGATGTTAAGGATCTGGAAATGTAAGTTTGAGATTCTTCATACTAACTCCCATACAAACTTTGAATAGCGTGTGCAAAGCCAAATTAAAACCAAATGTGTTAAAATTTTTTGGGGACTATCAGAACCCAAATTGGCGTCGATTAAGCTTAGGGGAGCAAATATTTCAAATTTTACATCAGCCTATTGTAGGCATGGTTTTGAGTTCTTTCTTCGTTTTATTTATCAATTCCATCTCAGTTTTTGCGACAAAATTGTTGGAGTAGATCTTACGCTTCAGGTTGGCCCAGAAATTCTCGATGGGACGCAGCTCGAGGATGATTCCAGGAATTTCCTCACTCTGAGTGTTAGTAAATGCTTCATTATCACATTCCATCGAAAATTGCACAAAATTGCGTTTGATTACACGATAAACAATCAACCTCTGCAGAAAGTTGATACTGTTCGTGACCTTGGAGTCACGCTTGACTCCAGTTTGACATTTAGACAACACTACACGGATATGATTACCAAAGCAAACAGACAGCTCGGTTTCATGTTTAAGATCTCAGACGAGTTTCGTGATCCCACATGTCTGAAAGCGTTGTACTGCTCTCTCGTGCGTTCTATTCTGGAATTTGGAGCCTTGGTGTGGTGCCCGTATCAAAGAATCTGGATTGCGAGGATTGAAGCAGTCCAAAGAAAATTTGTTCGTTATGCTCTCCGTCATCTGCCGTGGAATGATCCTGTCAACCTTCCAGCGTACCAGGATCGTTGCTCACTCTTGGGTTTTGAAACCTTGGAGCATAGGCGTACAGTAATGCAAGCAGTTTTCGCAGCAAAAGTGCTACTAGGTGAAACCGACTCTCCAGGAATTTTGGCCGAACTGTTCATCTTCGCTCCTGAACGAGTTCTGCGAACAAGAAATTTTCTGCAGCTCGGAACTCGTGCAGCAAACTACGGCCAACACGATCCAATTCGATTCATGTCATCGCGCTTCAATGAACTCTACGCTCTGTTTGACTTCAACTGTTCCGCTGAGATCTTCTGTCACCGGATTCAGCGTAGTTGGATGACGAGACGCTAGTTCAGAAATTGTGGCATTTACTACGTACTGGCACTAATGGCGAAGACACTAGATGACTGATTCCATCACGACAGATTATTTTAAGTTTACTGACAATTTTTGTGTGTACTAGAATTAATTTAGTTTTGCTTGTTTTGTATTCCTTCTATTCATGTTGGTAGTGTACGATTTAGAAATAGGGGGTTTTTACGCCACATGGCTTTTCCCCATTCCAATAAGATGCTAAGTCAGTTGGAATTATATCAGTAAATAAATAAATAAATAAATGATTAAAATTTCAAACCTATTGGCACCTCTTACTGTCATAATAAAACCAAATTGATTTCAAGTTGCTTTCATAAAACTTTAATGAAACTTAATAAAGTTGGATGGTTTTGGCAATGTTACTTGGGTATTGCTTTCGCAATTAGCTTATTGCTTGCTCTAAGTTTAGTGTTCTAAATGCACTCCCAGAATTACTGATTAAGAGCTTTCGATGCCAGGTACCATTTTTGCTCATCATGCAGTGTGTCCGAGTGTGGTCAGGGTCATCCTTTGAGAAACTTCTGATCCCACTAAAAACCGGTTCCTTGTTGCCCAACCGGAACCACCCCATGGGACTTCCTTACGGTATTACTTCGAGGAGGGTCTTAGCCATTTGGCTACAATAAAGCCATTTTGCTCTTTCTCCTTGCCATAGCCATTCAGTTCCCATCCTCAACGATATCGAGATGAGTAGTCCCTAACGGTAGATCTACCATACTACAACAGAGGATTACCCGCCATTTAGCTTCCACAACAATTCGGTACGCGTCACCCCAGGGGTTAACATCAGCGGCTCGGCACAGCTCCTTGTAGCAGTTCATCTTGCTCAGTCTAATCTCTCGGTTTAATTCGGTCGCTCGGAACACCACCCTATGTAGCTCTCTGTCTGCTGCGGTTTTAGCTGTCTGGACACGTCTTCTGGCTCTGAGACAACTAGCGCGAAGGATACTGAGTTTCCCATTCCAACAGTAAGCTGGGCGCCGCTTGTTACTTGGCTCCAGTTTCCTCTGCATGGTTGCGTCGCATGCCCTTACTGACGTATTCATCAGCTTGTCTGCGTTTCGATTCGAGAGTTCGTTGTTGAATCGAAGTGCCCCAACGCAACTATTTGTCCTTCGTATTGTGACAAGATTTCGCTGGTCGATGCAATACCGGTTCGCCAGATGGTCGCTATGGGTATACTCCTCACACACTCAACAGTTCATATTTAGCATCTGGCCTGGGTGCGCATGATTTTCACCACCTTTTCTCCTAGTTCCTTCAACTCCGGATCAGCTCTGACTTTTCGGAGGAGTTCAGCGTACGTCGTTCCCTTTTTCACCTCAACAATTAGAGCGTCGCCCTTACTTCGCTCCCGACGAGGCCTAGGCATCTTCTTCTTCTTCTCTGCTGACGTTTTCACTTGCTGCTGATTTTTCTTGTTTTTGTCTTTATGGTTTATGGCGATTCACTGCCAAAGCAACACCGAACCGTCATAATTAGTTGCAGTAACTTGATTTTTACCTAATTTATTCACATTGAACTAACTTTTACTGGTTTGCAACAAGTGTGCTGCAAGGGTGCCTTCACTTTTCTCCTCGTCGTTTTTGATCTTTTTCAGTTCCTCCTCAACTCATTGTCCATTTTTTCTTTTCTCCGAGCGTGAACTCTAGGGTTCCTTTGACGTCTATAGTGCATGAATGCCTTTTTTGTTGCCTTTTATCTGCCCTCAAGAACCCTTTCGGCAGTCTCTGCTCTCATCCTCAGTGCGTCCTGTTCGCGTTTGGCTGCAATCACGGCCGATTTGACACGCGTCATCACCTTTTGATTTCCTTGTGGACATTGTGACTGTCCTTTACATAAACATAGAGTTCGTCGAACCGGTTTCTGACTACCTCCATTGCGTCTTTCTTCCCAACACTTTCCTTTCAAGTTGTTCTAGTGCTGCGTTGCGGGGTAAACAGCTGGGCCAGGACTTGCTACTGCTGGTACTTGCACTGGCCTCCAAATTCGGCACTGGTGACCTCTGTAGCTTTTCGTTTCGTGTGGACACTATCGCACCTCCGTCTCTACTGTTGGGCGTTTTGCCATCGTCAATTAATTTGTTTTTTGTTTTTCTTTCTTTCGCATCTTTTTTTTTTCCTCTGTTGTTCTCCATTTTGTTCGGTCCCCCTCCGAAGCGCTATCTCCACACGTTGTAGATAGTCGTCTATCGTGATCCCACAGTGATCTCCATACACAGTGGAGGCCATGCTAGGGTTGACACGGCCCTTCATGGGGATTGAGAAGAAATATTATAGGAATTATAATCCGACTGTGACACCGAGCTTAACATGTTACTAAGCGTCACTAGCGCCATACCGAAGGCCTACCGGGATTCGGGAATGCGCCTACTTTATAGCCCATGTGCCGTTTCTAGATAGTCGTCTATCACTGCTTCCATACTGAGGAAGCAGAATAAGTTTTATTGAAAAATGCGGAAACGTTATTGATATGAAGTCAGAAGAGCTAAGGGTTCGTGATGAAATTTTACACGCGCATCTCGAAAATCTAAGTCATTTGCATCGTACCATTGCGAAAAAAGTTGGGAATCGTGAAATTTACTCTTCTCTGTGTCATCAAACATAACAAAAAAACATCTGACCTCGGGCCTGAATACAGCACTGAAGACGATAGGAGGGTGTTGAAGCTTTCAGGCGCAAACCAAACGCTCCTGTCCGTGATAATGCAACAAAGCTACCTTTGACCAGAATTTTTGTTCAAATGATAAGTTACGTACGTTCAAAGTTCTGCAGATACAAAATTATAACGACCAGCAGAATGTGGCAGCAAAAACAGGGGCACGCAAGCTTTATACGCAAATGCTGACGGAAAACTCCTTTTGTGTAATGGATGATGCATCCTACATAAAGGCAGACTTTCAGATGAATCCAGGTCATCAGTTCTAACACTGCAAGAGAGAAGTGCAAAATTAGGGAGCACCAACGAGGGCAAAAAATCTCAAAATTTGTCAATAAATTCATGGTTGGGCAAGCGATTTGTACATGCGGGATGCGAAGAGCTCAATTTGTGACGCCTCCAACCTGAATGGCGTAGTGTACGTGAAGGAATGTCTACAAAAACATCTCCTTCAGTCGCACAAGATCCCACCAAATGATTGGCCTACTCAAAACACCTTAATCCTTTAAACACCCCAGAGTTGAAACCAATCGACAAATATAGGGCTATTATGACACAAAAATTACGCAATCTTTCTAACTTAGATTAAGAATTGAAGAAAGCATGAGTCAATCTACAAAAAATAGTTGGTTCTTTTTTTGTACAAAATGTCATAGATGATCTTAAGGAAAAAGTAAGGGCTTTTGTATTTGGAGTGAAAGTTAAATAAAGTGCACATGCCCAAACCTCCATAGTCAACAAGATAAAATTAGGAAAAGCTGAAGTACTAGAATGTAAGAAATACATGTAAATTAAAGCTGGTTGAAAAAGAGCAGAGACGAGAAGTTGCAGGCTGAAAGTCTCCCTAAAAAAGAAATCCAATCCAACTCATAAACGAGAAGTCCAGAAGAGACCTTGCATGTTCGATTTTAACTACCAGCATGTTAAGCGATAAAAAGTGCGACCTTATTGAAGAGTCAATAGGTACTGAAATACCTCCAAATGGGTCCCAACTGTAGACCTAGTAAATTGGCGATTAGCTGCTCCTCCGTTTTGGCTACAAAGTTATTGGAGTACCGGTCACAGCTGGGAGACGTTGAGAGGACTGGTGGTCTTAGATTCGACGTCTATCTTCAGCTGGTCCATTGCCTCTAGTGATCTCTTGGCATCCATTACGACCACGACAACGTCACGCTTCGCTGGAAAGAACTTTTTCATCAGCACCTTCAGCCGATCCTTCTGGGTGATGCCTGCTACTCAGATATGACCGGCATCAACAGATGCTTCCGCGTAACAATGTTCCATCTTGCCCAATTACTTTTTCACAGGCCGGTTCTAGCAACCTCTCGGTTAAAGGCGTGGAACGATGAGACCATCTTCAGCTTCAGTTGTACTTTACAATCGCGCAGCACTGCCGGGTGGCCGGAACCAGGATTCCGCCCAAGAATGTTGTAACAGCCGGATTATCTCTTTCTAGTGGAAACAAAGTGCAACAAAATGTCCAATTTCTTAGCACCAGGGGGGGGGGGGGGGGCCTGGCAGTACGAACAAACCATTGAGTGTAGTTGCTGGACTGTTTTCGCCATAACTGCTTCAAATCAACTGATAACACTGTCAATTTTTTCCGTACACAGCAGGGTTACTACGATTGGTGATACATATACACGGAAAAAAAATCCAAGCCCAGATCCGTGAACTGCAGTCATGAATTCGAGCAAAATCAAAAATTCACCGTGAACAGAATCACGTAATCGGAAACTAGTTCACGTTTTTGGGTAAAATTCATGAAAACGATAACTTGTTCACGGCCCGTTTTTATTTTCGTGATCGCTTTTGTTACTGTGTAGGGATACTACACCACCAGGTGTCAGTGTAATCGCATGGCAAGTCATAGTCATTTTTTTGTAATGAATACGTTATCAGGAAAAACCTTTTATATATGTAGTGTTCCATAGTTATCAATATTTGAATGGTAATTTTCAAAAAAAAACTCAACTGTTTGACGTTATTGAGTTATTAGCACTAGAAATGTTTCAATTTTTCATGACGGCTATCGTATCACAAATTTTTATCTGTGTAAAAAATCACTAAAACTTAGATGAGAATTAGTAGACTAGATAACGTTTTTGCGTTTAAAGAATATATAATATGAAGAAAATTCTTAAGAACAACTATGAGACCACTCGCAATTGTCATCTTTCATGAATTCGTGAAAGAATAATATGTATTTCACAATGTTCAATTTCGATCCCGTATAGAAAAAAATTACGCAGTCGTTTAATGTCTTGAAAAAATTGGACGTATGCAGAAGAAGAAAGACGTTGTGGCATTCAATGTTTTGTCTTCAGACCTTTTGTCACACATTCCACTACAACGTACGTCCCTGTGAGTTTTTCAATAAATGAGAATCGATGATACCCCGTTTGGCATATAGACATTTGCCATACGGATGTCAGGCCGAATGGACGTTTGGCCGAATGGAAGTTTGGCCGAATGGACGTTTAGCCGAATGAACGTTTGGCTGAATGGACGTTTGGCCGATTTATTTAGTTTTTCGTGCTTTTATTCTCCCTTCTTACTTTCTCCTACAGTTCTTAATTTCCCCACTTTATATAGTCTATTAACCCTGGTGTTCTTCTTCGGGGCCCCTTGCAGCATTACCACCACGTGTCCTCCGTCGGCTGCCGCCTCCTCACCGCTTGCCTCTTACCGTTATCTGGGAAGGCGATGTGAGAATCCTACGCGCGCTTTACTGGTTGAACTGAACTGGGATGGCGTTGGCGACCACCTGGGTATACGTCCTGGGCAACCCACAAGCGTGGTACGTGCTTGGCTGCCGGTAGTGGCCATAACTAATTGGGGAACCGTGTAGCCTGCTGGTACGTCTACCGCAACTTTACACAAAAGACAACGGAGTCCTGTTGACCAAATGGTTGTCTTTTAGGACCTTTTTGCTACCCACGATGGCTGTTGTGTGGTTTTACCTGTTGTCCACTTTGTCCTCTTTGTCCGTTGCTCACGTCCTTTCTTTCACTGTCGTATTTCTTTATTGTCAGCTTAGACTTCCAAACTAGGAACTTTTTGTTGGGCTAACAATTTATGACCGTTTAGCTTGACAGTCTTTCGATAAGTAATCGAATGTTTCAACGTCCAGTGGATCATTGAGTCACTGACCTTGACTGCTGGCCAATGACCCGAGCCATTCGCAAATTTTCGTCATTTTTCGTGGCCGTTATCATTCATTTAAGATGGCCATGCCCATCGCCACCCCTAATGGTTTCCCTAACTTTGCCTACCCGGGAGTTTGCTTATATGAGTGAATTGTGCAACCCTCACAACCTGTACCTGCCATTGTTATTCAAACGGACGTAAAATACGCGAAAATCTTAAAATTACTCGCCAGTGAGACGCGGACACTTACAGTATCGTCATAAAAGGCCCATGTGCAAAGAATCAAAAGAAGGTAATCTTTCGAAAGAACTGCATATTTCTTCAAGATTATTAAAAATAATGACCCATTCCGTCTAGCTTTTTGACATACTACAATTTTCCAGCCAAAAACAGGAGTCTAGGTTTTTTTTCAAAACATAATTATACATACTTTTCATGTATGCATTTTTTGCCTTTTTGAACACAAAAAATATCGGTTTTTAGTAAATCGATATAGTTGAAACTTAACCAGAATGCTTATCACTATAAATGCGTACGCGCGTAATGCTTATTACTATAAATACGTAATTTAGCGATAATCAACAAAATCATGTTGCTATCAGGATGACCGATGTAATCCATATTAATTGAGACAATATTAATCAACTTATAGTTGTTCACTTCCGCGTAATTTTCGATTTCTTGAACTTTTGGGGCATCTTGATTTCACTGGTTTAGCTGAACTGATGCTCTACACGATCTGCAAGTGATCTAAATTTGGCTGAATTGAATCGATAAAGCATGTAATGCAGTCTGGGTGTGCAGAAAATAGTTACACGTTACAAACTTACTGTTCACATAGCTAAAATAACATTGATTTTACAAGAAAATCGTAGACCCAATGTTGAGGACATATTTTTTGTTCCCTACTATGGCCTGTTGTATCAATAACGAAGTAAAAACGTTGTTATTGGAAAAATTGCAAGTGGAAATGCATGAATTTGCGAATGTTTATCTTCAAGTGGTTCATCTAAACACAAACCGAAGGAACAAAACCATTGTATAGTGAATTATAATGTTTTCATTGTTGAATGGCTGATGAATCATATGTGAACATCACTTAAGTGATTCGAGGTAGTTTACTTGAGTTTGTTTTGTGAAATGTTGTATTAAGTAAATTGAATACAGCTAGTCATGCCTTAATTCATAAAATTAGAATAAAAAACCATGCAGAGACTGCATTTTGTAATAAATCTATCGAATGGGACGAAATTACATCCATGAATTGACCCAATTTGGGGCCTATAGACCGACATTAAATCCATATCCCTGGAATGTTTCTGACTTTATAAAAAGACTTGTATAACTTTTCGTGATACATACTACCAAAAGTCTTATCAAACTTATCTTAGCAAGTGGAGAACCAGTTGAATCTCGCCTTCAGCTTGAAAACTTTAGGAGTTATAATCAAAAATGTAATCGATGGTTGCATAATAGGCTGAGTCAAGGGACACATACCCTACTATCTAATGCGTTTGAGAATAATTTTTTTGATTCTTGTTTTCTTTTCTTGGCAATACATATATGCTGATACTTTTTTTTGTCAGAACGTCCATTCGGCCAAACGTCTATTCGGTCAAAGCTCAATTATGCCAAAGGTCCATATGCCAATGGTCCATATGTTAAACGTCCCATCCCCTAGGAATCAGTCAAACTCTATTTTGTTCAGCCCTCTACATTTGAGGCATGAAACTACACATGCATTCGATACCTCCAATGAATTTGTTTCCTGTGCTCAGCACCAGTCTCCGCTGGCAGAGTGTGCGCGATACAATCACCCCTCGTTGACGTCGTTTGGGTTCTTCTGATAGATCAAAAATAACTCCAATACACATCCAAATGCCGGCTTTTACTGCCATGCTACACTTTCATTCACAGCACCGTATGCTCAGACCCGTTCGTTTTTATGCTTCCCTTCTATCCCGGCTACCGTGCATGCACCATACTTTGTGCTTTTCATAAAGATTCCTCTGTTGGTGAAAATCAATTTATCGAAAATATTTTCAAAATCCTCGATAAACTCTCTTTTTCAAATCCCGATGAACTAAAATTACAAACAAATATTGTCGAAAAGCGCATGGCAGCGCGCTCGAACGGTACACTTATGTTGGTATGGGTTTTATATCGGGTAGCATAGGATTTTCTATGCTGCATGCGGGATGGAAAGCGGTTAAGGAAGAGCAGCACCACAACGACACGACGCCCGCTGTGCGAAAGTGTGGTAGTTTGAATTGTGCGCTCCGTTGATTCGCATCGTCTGCCACCCGTCGTCGGTTTCGTTTTTAGTTCTGAGTTCGTGTGGCCTACTGAGATCCAGCCTTGCTGCTATCGGATAGATCTCCAGTATTTTTATGATTCGCTGTTCGTTCTATTTGTGGTTGTTGGTATCTAGCAGAAAGTAAGAAAAAACCGGTGTTTTCTTTTAATAGTATACCGCAGGAATCCATTTCGCCATATAACAACGATAGCAAAATGTAAATTTTGTTGGGAGTTATTTTCGTACATCAGTTCGATGTTTTCAGTTTGACATGATTATGAGTAACGCCCGGGTCGCAGTAAAGTTTGGTGTTGAATTTCTAGATATTGTGCTTTGCCATTCTGCTACATGTGTTCTATAATTTATAGGATAGATGGATAGTGAAGATCGGAAGATGTATTTTCACAACAGTGATGCCAATGTCAAATTTGAATTTATTTGATAAGGGAAAAGTCGATGTGTTTTTTAAATAATCACAGGAATGCTCGATTTAAGCTTTATTTGGTCAGTGTGCTTTCATATAACTTTTGAGCACAGTAAAACCTTTGCTTTGTTGTCATTCATTATAACAGTGATACATTCTCATTGAAATCCCGTTACTTTCATCACCCATTATGAACATCTTCATAATTCAAAAACCATCCACCAAATTCATAATGCGTGATCAACATTTAAAACATTTCAAAACATTGCGAAATATGCTGCTACTCTACGACATGAAATAGTGCCATGATCACCACTAGCTGCAATTGGCACCACGGGCCGCATATTACAATTTCACTTCCATGCTCCGCTCCATCTCTCCGCTCAACTCAACTGCGAACCGCACATTCTCTTTATCCAAGGGGCTTCGCGTCACTACAAACCAAACCGCCACCGCCGTTGTCCGCCTGTTGCACGCGGCTGTCGGCTGATGCTTCCCAATACTCCTACTACTCTATTTTATATTTTCCCCATCATCGATGAAAAGTTTTTCGGTGTAAGATAAAACTTTTATTCCTGTGTGTGGTGTTTTTATTATTTGTGCTCGCGTCGGCTTTTGAGCCACAGCCCGATCAGTCTATTGCGAGTGGTCTTCCTCGGCACACTACTGGGCTAGTCAGTCGGTTTGTTATCGTTTGTAACAGTTCACGCGGTGGGAAAATAGTCTCAAGTGTTTAGTGTTTCATCAGAATTTGTGAGTAGTGCTGGATATTAGAATCCAATATCAGGGGTAGGTCCACGGTTGGTGACTTAATTCTGGTTTAAATATGTCACAGTGAAACCGGTACAGTCGAAGAAAAACGAAATCTATTTTATGTGACGAGAAGATGAGGGGTTTTTTTTGCGTAAAAGATGGGCCTCACGTGGCTTTAATAGGCTGTTTCTCAACTGGCTCTGTTACCAGCTAAGGTGGTAGTCACGGTGGTTTTGAGGTTGACAGCGCCGGCGGCGGAGATGTGATAGTGATGTGCGGTTATTTGTGCAATCGTAGAGCAATCATGAGTGCTTCCTCAGAACACCCGAAAGCGCCCATCTGGATTTTAGAGTACCATTGTTGGTATCAAACGGATTGGTGGAAACATTTTCTTCTTTCTACGTTTGTTTCAAGACCTAATACCTGGTGTGCGGTGTGTTGAACTTCATTGCATAGTGGGAAAAAATCAATCCATAATCAACTTTGGATTTCTAATAAATTTAAGTGTTAAGATGCGAATACCAGTTTGATGGGAATATATTTATGTCGTGGTATTTTTAACCGTATCGTGCATAGTTCATGTTAGTTAATTAAATTATTCTGCTTCCGATATCGTTATTATTATAAATAATGCTATTTACCTTCGCCTCATTGCACACTTATTCAGATTACGAATTCAACCAAAAAGATATAGTGTCACTCTAAATTTGAAATTTGAGAGTTAAGTTGTCTTCCGCAGGACAAACTTCCTAATAGAGACGCACTTCTTTTGCTAATAATAAAAACTAGGGTGATCGTATCAGTCAAAAGTCAAACATTTTCTTTTGCAGATACAAAGATACAAATTCTTGGAAAAAGTTGTCGAGTCTCGGCTAGCTGAAACTGAGATCTGCACAGCCAACCGCTCGGCTTAGATCTCGGCTTTTTTTATGTTAACCGATAATCTCGGTTTGGGTCAAAGTGAAACTCATATAGTTAGCTGGAAATTTGTGTTTCATTTGTATGATAAACCCCCCCCCCCCCCCTCCCCACTTCAACTTGGGAAGGGGTCTTGAACTACCTTAGAAACATGTCTTGCCTCCAAAACCCTCCACATTCCAAATTTGGTTCCATTTGTTTGATTCTCCTCCCTTTCAGAAAGAGTCCAAACCACCGTTGGAACATTTATCTTCTTCAGAAACCTCCACGTACCAAATTTGTGTTCCATTTGTTTGAGAGCCCCCCTCCCCTCCTCATTTGGCGGAAGATTCTCAAATCACCATAGAAACATTTCTCTCATTCAAAAACTTCCACATGCCAAATTTGGTTCCATTTCCCTGATTAGTTCTCTAGTTATGCAAGGCTTTGCGTTTCATTTGTTTGGGATCTCCCCCTTTCAGAAAGGGGAAGGGTCTTAAATCAACAGAAAACCAATTTTTTGTCTTCAAAAACCACCACATACTGAATGTAGTGCCATTTGCTTCATTAGTTCTCGAGTCATGCAGAATATTGTATTTCATTTGTATCGGAGCCCCTTCCCCCCCTTTAGGATAGGGAGGGGTCTCAAACCATCATAGAAACATTTTTTGTCTTCAAAAACCACCACATACTAAATTTCGTCCCGTTTGCTTGATTAGTTCCCGAGTTATGCAGAATGTTGTGTTTTATTTGTATGGGAGCCCCACCTTTTAGGAAGGGGAGGGTTCTCATGCTACCATAAAAACCTTTCTTGCCTTCAAAAACTCACACATGCTAAATTAGGTTTCTTTTGCTTGATTAGTTCTCGAGTTATGTAGAAATGAGTGTTTCATTTGTATGGGAGCGCCCCTTTCCGGAGAAGGGAGGGTTCTTTAACTATCATAAGAACCTTTCCCGGCCCCAAAAATCCCTGCATACAAAATTTCACGCCGATCGGTTCAGTAGTTTTCGAGTCTATTAGGTTCAGACAGACAGAGAGATAGACAGACAGACAGACAGACAGATAGAAATCCATTTTTATATATATAGGTAGATAGATAGATAGAAAGATGGAGAGAGACATATCATATTTCAAATGGGGTGTTAGTTGTTTTCTGAATCAAGAAAGGGTGCATTGATTTTTTTTTAAAGAAAAACAATAATAGCTTTTGTTTTGAAAATGATACTGGTTAGTTCAGCGTATGCAAAGTTGAGTCTTGTACCATTTTATTAGCCTACATTCAAATAGGAAACATTGCACTAAAGGGTAAAGGGTGAGTTAAAAATTATGGGCAGTTTAGGTTGAATGGCAAATCGGGTGCGCTCTCTGTATCCTCTTTCTTGCACGGAAGCTGATTCTACGGAGGTCGGCAATCGACTCTGTTCACCAATACATTGGCGGTCTCCTATCCCTAGGGTTGACCTCCCTAAGCATCGCACACGCATTTAAGTAGTAGTGCTACGAGTGGATCGCCGCATGGATCGATCCTGGGTTTTACTCTCTCCGTGCGAATGGAGTGGCTGCTCAGCCTTCTGCGTGCCACCTAGTATTGAGGACGATGCTTTAGCTAACCGCCAAGTGGTTGCTATGGGTGTAGCCATCCAGTCGTTCGACAGCAGAACGTCTCGTTGATGATCGATTCCGCTCGGTTTTTTTTTCAGTTTCGACCCCCTGGCCTTTGCTGGCCTTTCACTACGCACCTTCGGCATAGGTCACTCCTATTAGGGCCCTTACACTCCCACAACATATTCCCGCTCTCGAGGCACTTAAAACATGCCTTCGGTGGCAGGTGCAAACTCAGTGGGCAAACGGACCACTCCACCTTGAGTTTCGCAACTTTTAGAGCCGAGTCGTAGCCGTGTAGTTGTTGTGACTACCTCGACCCCACACTGGGCCTTTATGGCCGTGGATAGTTCGCAAGACTCCGTGATCTCGTCCAGGTTTTAAAACTGGAGATGCATTAACGTTGGAGAGAGCACATTGCATATGATCTTCAGTTGAGCGCAGATACAAGACGTAAAGTGGAGGAAGCGTATGAACCATACTTTGTATCGATTACTGGGTGAACCTAACATAAAGGGTGTCCACGATGAAATTGCCACACACAAAATTGATTCGCAAAATTCGAGCTTTCATCCGATTGCCATTAAATTTTCAGGGATTGAGAAATAACTATTAAACTTCATTTTACCATTTTACTCGTATTATATTTACTGTCCATACGCAAATGCCCGCACCTTGGCCTTAACCCCGGCCATAAGATTCTGCACAACCTGTGAATCAACCGTTTTTTGCATGTAAACCCATACTTTCTTCAGTTCCTCGACTGTCTTCACTACCTTAGGTCGTTTAAGAAGGTGCTGCTTCATAATCGCCCAGTACTTCTCGATGGGGCGGAGCTCCGGAGTGTTGGGAGGGTTGAACATTTTCGGCACGAAATTGACCTTATTGTCCGCATACCACTTCAGCACGTCCTTGGAGTAGTGGCATGAGGCCAAATCCGGCCAGAAGATTGTTGGGACGTTGTGGGCCTTCAGGAGAGGAAGCAGCCGCTTCTGGAGGCACTCTTTTATGTACACCTGTCCGTTCATCGTGTCCTGGGTCACGAAAGGTGCACTCCGCTTCCCGCACGTGCAGATGGCTTGCCAAACCAGGAATTTCTTCGCAAATTTGGACATCTTCTGAGTGCGGAAATGCTCCGGAACGCTGAACTTATCCTTGGCCGTGAAAAACAGGTTGCCTGGGATCTGTTTGAAGTCGGCTTTCACACATGTTTCGTCGTCCATGATGCAGCATTCAACTTTCGTCAGCATGTTGAGGTACAACTTCCTGGCACGGGTTTTGGCGGACTTGTTCTGCTTTTCGTCGCGATTAGGGGCCTTTTGTACCTTGAACGTTCGAAGCCCAGCCTTAGTTTTGGCCTTCTGGACAAAACTTCGGCTTAGGTGCAGCTTCTTAGCCACATCCCGAACGGAGGCGTTCGGATTTCGGTTGAAGGCCCCAACTACGCGGTTGTGATTTTTGGTGTTGTACGGAATACTTTTTCCTTCACTTCTGGGCTTCCGATCGGTGGTCAACCGTTCCTCGAACCGCTTAATCACTCGCGACACCGTGGAATTCGCGATTGCCAACGTTTTAGCGATGGAACGATGCGAGAGATCCTTGTTCTCGTGATGAATGCGCAAGATTTTATCACGCACGAGCTGTTCTTTCGACTCCATTTTTCCGCGAGTTTTGATCACAGGACTTGACTAAAACTTGCAGGATGTAAATAATGCACTATGAACTAAATCCACTCAAATTTTCATTAAATTCTACCCAACGGTTAAAAAGTTAGAGCAATTTCATAGTGTGGCAATTTCATCGTGGACACCCTTCAGTTAAGATAGCTAAAATCAGTTGACTACGATGGGCTGGGCATGTCATAAGAATGTCAGTTAACAGGCCAGTTAAAATGATTCTCAATATATTTTTTTGTTGCAATTTCTGTTATTTTAACTACATCCGCGATCTAAATTCTAACAACCTCTGTTATAAAAACAGCGTAACTGAATAACAAAACTTGAAATAATTTTGTAGTTTCCTTCTGGTCGAGAAAAAAAACTGTCACGAAGTTTCTTGTATTTGTGTTATATCTATTTCTCAGTTTGCGACATTTTTGTTATTCTTAGAGAATTATTAGTGACGATTTTTGTAATTTCACCAATATCTGCGATCTAGAATCTAACAACTCTTGTTAATAAACACCAGCTTAACTGAATTGCAACTGAATTCAAAAACTGGTCGGGCCATCTGTAGGAAAAATATTTAACTTTATGTAAATTTCCGTTCGATAATATAAGGAAAACCCCACCTATTCCTAACATTGCCCATTCAATAGCCGATAAATTTTGTCATTTCTTCTACAAACTTTTCCCACTGTATCGCATTATTAATCGAACTACTTCAGGAGTAGAAGCCTGAGAACTTTCATAATTTCGGAAACAGTACCCGCAAAACATGTTTTGTTTTTCTTTTTGTGCGGTTATTTGGATTTGTTTTTTTTTCTCGTTTGTTTCGGTGTTGCTATGTGCAAAAATTGGATGCGAACGCGAAACTTTGCGAAGGTTTTCTGTTTTCTTTGGTTAATGTGTGGATAATTGGTTTCCCGGTGGGCGATTATAGATTCGTAAGGCTTCCTGGATTGTGAGTCGAAAAAAGAAGCCCGGGTGTTCTCGATGGAGTGAACCGGAAAATACAACAACATGAAGAGCTTACGACGACGGGGCTACAAGTGGTTTTTCTGTGCATCGCTGGTGACCTGGGTGCGAGTGCGGCACGGGGGTGGATATGGATTAGGACTTAGAACGAGAGAAATACGGAAAACGAGAGCAATGTTCGTCGAAGCGCATGTCCGAAAATTGAAACATAGCATTGTGCATATCATGCTCCGTCAACATTGTGTTGGTGTGGGTGGATTTGTTGTGTTTATTCATAACAAAAAAGAAACCGTGATTGATTATCCGAGTAACATCGAAGCAAGCCGCGGGAGTGCCGATGGTGTGTTTTGAATAAGGCAAGGCAAGTAATCGACAGAAAAAGAACAGAAGACAACAGAGAAGAAAGTTTCATTCATGACTTAAGGAAACGTGTGAATCACAAGAACAGTGGGAAACGGTGTGTACTTGTGCATTCGTAGAACCAGCAAATGCGCTATTGATTCTCTCGGTTGTTTCCGGCTTTTTTATGAGTCCCGGGCTTCTCTTTCTTGGATCTTCGCAGCCCATGAAATGGTGACGATGGTGTAGTGAATTGGTAGAGCATTTATATGGAGTGTGATTTCGGTTCGAAGTTTGTAACAAAACGCTTTTTCGCCTTCAATATAGTGGTAAAGTTTGACTTCGGTTTGAGTGGCGTGAATGTGTGTCAGCAAAATTTTCCATTCGGTTGATAAGTGTCGAGAGCTTAATAAGTGATTCATCATAGTTTCATCCAGTTGAACGTTTCTCGAAGTGGGGAAGGTTGTGATATCGCAATCATGATGACGGCGGGGTGAGATTGTTTAACCTCGACGGAATCTCGAATGGTAAACTATTTCAGTGAGTAGCATATCGAACCGATAGGAACGACGAGTGGAATAGTGAACAGTTTGGGAAGGGATGATGCACACAATTTTGTTGTGATGATTTTCAATTATTTAAAATCCTTGTTGTTTAATTCTACTTTTAGTTATTTTAAATAAATAGGTCTAGCAGTTTCTCCCAAAAAATCATCATATAGATGTTTTAAAAGGAATAAGTGATTACTTGAGATTAAGGGATTGTAACACCCAATTGTGTGGAATGAGTTCGTTAGCGGGTTTGATTGCTGGTCCGATCGAGAAAATCTTCCATAGGGACTAACCTAGAGTATCATTGCATTGTGCTTACCCCACAAAACAGAAAATTTATCCATTGATGTTTAGCATAGAAAGCTCAGAATTAATAACTGTGTAAGTGCTTCTCGAATACAAAGTTCAAGGCAGAAGACAGTTTGTTAAAAGAGCGTCAAAGCCAGCTAGAAAAAGAAGAAGTTTGTTAGTTAGGTGGTTGTGCTTTGTTTTTCACGCCGATTTAATCATTTGTCCATTGTGTTATTTCTCAAGCTAATTGAATCATGTTCAGTTGTTTAAAATGCATTTATTGACTTTAAGTTATCATAAACAACCTTGCGGATTTACAACCGTACTGTGACGTTTTTTTTTGTAGAATTTTGAAATAAATAAGTTTTCAGTTCATGGATTCATAATTCAATGATCGAAATAATCGACGAAAACTGTGAATTTGAAATGTGATATTTTGCTTATAATAGAAAATCACCTACTTGGTCAAAAGCATTTCATAGTAAATTCAACCAAACTTACAAATTGTTATAAAACTAAAACAGGATTGTATTTCTCACTCATTGCACTTTAAATAACAATTTAAGGTATTAAACTTACATTCTGTTAAGTGAAGTTAAATTCTTGCTCCATTATATTGGGTTTTATTCCGAGATTCGAAGTGCCATTTGTCATCTGATGAAGTGTGAAAAGTCACTTGAAGTGACGTGAGTCTCCAATTGATTTACTCAGAAGAGTCACGTCACTTCGGCTCTCGGAATAACCCTTAATCAACGGCTCTAAGACGCTTTTCAAAATTGTTGCAAGCTGCACGTATGACATCTTCCGGCATTTGGCCCCAAATCTCAAATCCTGTAGGAAACAAAAACTTTCCTCTTCAAAAAGTTTCTTAGTACAGGTGTGATAACGTATTGTAAATAATCCTCTTTGTTTATTTTCCGTAATTTTCCTTTTGATAATACGGTACTCCAAACCATCACCGTGGAAGCACTTTGGTATCGTTCAACCCCTCGTTTGTCACCTGGTATTTCACAAAGACTTCTAGACAAAATCATCAAAAGGTCGAAAGTAACAATTGTAAACAATGACTTCAAACGTAAATTTCCTGGAAATTTCAGGTAGCTAACATCTATATCCACTACCGACGGGAAGGTAATAACTCCCTGTATCTATTTCTGCTGCTATTTTGTTTGTGGGAGCAAGCAGATCCCAGAAAAATACGCTAGAAGTCATTGTTTACAAATGTTACATTCGACTTTTTGACTATTTTGTCTAGACTTGCTCCATATACACGATCATTTTGTTTATTTAGAGACATTTGCAAAGTAAACAATTTTTCATCCGAAAAAGTTATTTGGCAACTCGGTCGGCAATATTCTTGCGTGTCAATCCGTGAATCCTTTGTTTTTCAAAAGCCCCATATCCAAGCTCCCGTTTCTGTATATTTTGCATGGATGTGTAACTTATTTTTATTTCATACGCCATTTTTCTCGTCCACCGAGCAGCATTTCTTCGAATTCGCTCCTTGACAGCTTTGACCGCTGAGGAAGTGCGTACATTGCGGTTCTTAACGGGTTCCGTCTTAGGAACAACATTGCCAGTATCCTTGAAATGTTTTATGGTCATATACACAAACAGTCTGCTCATCTTCAATTCAACAACAGCTTCCGTCTGATTTGGATGTTTGTGAACCCGCCAAGATGCAAGATCCGACTTTGTTTTCTAGATGAATCCATTTTTGTTTTCGTAAATTAAAGAACACAAATTCAGTTTGTTGTTTACGAATGAACTGACAAACAGGTGACTGTTTCAAAACGTACACAAGGGGTTCACCAATAATAGTATAAATTGTATCGAGAGGATCACAAATGAGTGTACCACTTTCATGTTGCCACCCTGTAGATGCAATATCAAATCTAGAAAAAAAAATTCAATAGGTCGTAAGTAATAATGAAATCAAAAATGATGTTTTTTCACGGAATGATAGCTTAAGTACTCCTCAATAAACACAACATAATATGAAATGCAGCGAATTGCTGCTATATATTATTTAACAAAATTGGCTTAGGTCACAAACTACTCCAAAAGAGCTTTTGTCGCATTCGTCGCTTTGTCAGTTTGACTTAAGTGCTTTTCTATGCTCCGCACCGACCTATCCAGCCGATTCATTTGGGCGTAAGCAACATGACAGGTGATTGCATGTCAAAAGAGACTTGACGAATGCGACACGACGTTACGCATCCGGCGGATGTAACGTGATAACTTTACGAACGACTTATAAAGTGGTCGTATTTTCCCTAGCTGAAGTTAAAAGACTTTGAATTGCATTTATTGAATACATCGATTTGGAATTCAACTAAATGGAAATCTTTATTGATGCAAACCTTAGCCTTGCTTAACTTTTTGATTCAAATATTATGGCTTGGTTCGAAAATAGGAATTGAAATTAATTTCCAAAACTTCTACATTGATTTTCTTGATGATAGCAATATGTTACTTACGATCTATTGAAAATTTGCTCTAGAACTAAGGTCCAATTGAACTTGATTTGTTTTTTTCGAAACATTTAGAGTTGATAGAGGTGCTCTATCAGATTCAGTTTTCTGTTTTGAGGAATATTTTTGAAAATCTAATTCGGCTAACATTGTAAAGCTTTAAACATCATAAACTAATCTAAATTTCATTTAGTATCGATCTTCAAAACTCACACACCCCCTCTCCCTCCTTCTCTAGAAGTGTGACGCACTTGAAGCTTAAGGGACGTTCGTTCATCATCATACTACTTCCATTTTGTGTAGTAGAAGTGTGCAGAATTTTGTGTAGTATCAGAAAGCCACTACTGCACTGACCGGAGCAATGTTGCAGCGGATTATTTCTCTGTTCCCCTTCTTATCAGTCTATAGTTGGAGACTAATTAAGACTGAGGTTATGAAAAGACACTACAGCATCCTTACTGTTAGCTTAACAGCATCTTTATTGTTGGTTTAAATCAGTTTGAAGCGGCTAGTAAGCATAATCGGAATTGAGCCTTAAATAAACGAACCAGCTAAACAAAGTATAGCCGGGACAGAGAGAGAGAGAGAGAGAGAGAGAGAGAGAGAGAGAGAGAGAGAGAGCAAGCTAAAGCTTTCTCACAAAGGTTTGTCCCGCGTGCCGAGATGTGCAAACGACTATGTTTTTGGATGGATGAGTGTGAGTTGATTGAAAGATGGACGCAGCACATCGATGGGCACTTGAATGGCGCAGATGAAAAAGCAGCCGAATCAGAGAATATCCCAGTTTCAGTAAGCGAGGAGGAAGTAGCAATTATGAATTGTTTCGAGGAAGCTAAAGAATAGCTTCTTTAGCTGGTAAAAATGGTCTCGCGCCAGAACTCATCAAGTTTGGATCTGAGAAACTGGTAATATTGATGCAGCAAGTGCTTGTAAAGATTTGAAATAGCGAACAACTACTGGAAGAATGGAAGGATGAAGTGATTTGACCACTCTACAAGAAGAGCGACAAGTTGGACTGTACAGAGACTACACAGCGATAACGATCACTAATGCCGCTTACAAAAAATAAACTTTCTCAAATTTCGTCAACATGGCAACGTCTCGCATTTCGTCGTTTTTTCGGTATCTACCAGACCGTATTCACCCGGACAGACGAACATTAACCCTAGTAGCACACACTTGTTGCCATTCGGTTGAGGTAAGATAAATATGACTCGCTATAATCAAAGGTGCTACAACTAATTATGATCGTTGTGTGCTACTTGGAAACCGCCAAATCGTTACATTGCGAAATATTGTCTAGAAATACCGTGAGTATCACAACCCCAACCCCATCATCTATTCGGTGACCTAAAGCCGCATATGACTCGATAGATCGAGGGATGGTTTTTTCTGTCTGTTGTTCAACATTCCGTTGGAAGGTGTTGTACGGAGAGCCGGTTTAAATATGCGGTGCACAATATGCAATAAACCATGCCAGCTCGTTTGCTTCGCGAATGATATGAATATAGATAGTGGCTAATCAGTACACAATGAAACACGCAAGCAGCACGAATGAGCTACAGGCCAACGAGTCCAAAACGAGAGTACCTGCTGGCATATGGCTCCGTGCGCGGCAGAAGCCGTCTCGGTAGCTGATGTCACGATCGATGGTGATGAATTCAAAGGGTACTCGAGCTAGCCCGGTGAATACGGTGGACCTAGCATCCAGAAAATGATAAGGTCTGGTAGGATCCGAAGGGCCGGGCATGTCTTCAGGATGCCGGTAAGCAGCCCAGCCAAAATAGTGTTCGCCTTAAATCCAGCTGAGACAAGATGCCAAGACGCTCAACGCTCGAGGTAGCATGACCAAACTGAGCAGGAGCTTGCAAGCATGGGTGGTCCAGCAGGCTGGAGGGCCAGCAACCATGGGCCGAGTAATGTGGAGGGTACTAGCAAGTGGAGCCGGCTATGTTCACCCGGGGGTAATACTTTTTAAAGGAAGGAAGCCGTTTTTCAATAAACTAAACGCCCCATAACACTATGCGAATTACCCCAACATTAGCCTTACTGTTGGTTTTAACAAATTAAAGGAGCACAGACTAATCTTGCTAGCATATATGCTCCCAACGATAAAATACAAATTTTTCACATTATTTAACTCTATATGGAAGCGTTTGGTACAGGAGGGTTCACGCTTTTCTTCCTTCCTTTGATTCGAAGTAGTAGAGCAATTTCAGACACTCTTTCTGGAATCACTCTATTTCCTGGAGTCCTCTCTGTGGCACATGCTACGCAGTTGACCGGTGACAAGAAAAATGATGGCATTCAAGAGGTCGTCATTTTCCAGGATGCTTCCAGGAAGAATTGGCTGCGTTGAGGTTAGATTACATTAGTTGGTATGAAATGGATCTTAAAAGGAGGTATTAAAAATTACCATGCACAGTAAGAAATTATTACTTACTCATAAAATATAATTAACCGTTGACAGAAATTGTGGAATGTAAACAAAGATTTCATGTAAAAATATGTGTTCCGAAACCGACACATTCACAATTTGACGAAAGGTAAGCAGAATCGAATTGGTTCTTTCGTCTCTTTAAACTTATGGTCACATCGTCGGGGACCCTAGCATGTGTCGGTCTGAGGACAACTAAACTTACATGAATTTTTAGCTAGTGTGTGTTTTTGCAAAGAAAACTCGACCAGGAAACAACAACATTATTTTAACCATCACACTTTGTGAGTGGCCCCAATAGCATTCTTACTGTTGGTATAGCGTGGTTCGAATTTTAAATCGATACTAACATTCAAAAAATTTGCAAGATATTTCAGTGTATTGTTTACCAAAATAATTCTGCTGCCAACCTTAACCTTTTATCCTACATTCCAGTGATTTCTCATTCGAGTTCAGAGGATTTCTCGGCCTCTAGTGTTCTGTTGGTGCTCCATAGAGTATACTATGGACATTATTTTTTACTACATATCTCAAAAGCATGAAGGAATTATAAAATTGTTGGCTCAATTTTGTTTTGATACTGGACAGTGCTTGGCTTTGCTCAATTTCTCTATGAATATCAGATTGTCGATGTTAATACTCTAAAGACTATATAGATTGACAATTCAAATTACCACCATCGTAAAAAACGCACATCATAATACACAAAAGGATCATGCTACAACTCCACTTTCAGATAACCAACGTAAATGAGCAACCATCGGTTGTTGACAACAGGCACTGATAAGATAATATCCACCAGCCAAAGTTTTTATATCGCCACGAAAAAATGGCCTTACAATGCGCACATTATTTTCATTTATTTGCATATATTGTGTCATCCGCCCAAGTCCGTATTTTTCAGTTTTGCATACTTTAATGTTTGGTCAAGTTTCTCCAATAATAGATTAAAAATATCGTGGAAATGAAGTTTAGAAGGGATCCCTGAGAGCACGGGGGCAATGTCCTCAACCCCCGACCCCCCCTTCAACAAAGTCTGGTCATGCATCCGCCATTCAGCAACGAACACGCGGGCAGGGCATAAGGTGCCAACGATGTCACCGTTAGTCATATACCATTTTTCGTATTGATTACAGAATTTTTGCCCGCCACTGTCTCGACGGACAACAAACTGTCCGCAACACGTGATGACTGCTTTTTTTCATATGTGCTAAAAAATTATGTGTTTTTCGTGATTTTACCTTTTCAGACAGAGCAATCGGTACGGGTATACTTGCACGTGGTTGCACGCAATATAAATATGTGCTTCCCCGATAGAGCGATAGCAGAGTGGTAGAGGTATTGGGGGCAAAATGGGAACCTCGAGGTCATTTTTAGCACACAGATAAAAAGAAACATTGAATTTTCTGCGTCATCTAATGCACATAAAGGGGTTTGCTATTTATGGCAGAAAATAATGTGATATTTCATGTAAATTGAAGCCAGATAACGCCTGCATTTAGCCTGTTGTATGAAAGATTGCCAAAATTGTTGTATGGCGCATGAAAGATTGCAATCAATTTCGTTGGTTACGCCTCTTTTGGCTTGGAATTAAATGAAGGGAACTATTACACGATTGTTAAAATTAATTATTTTTTGCTGTGCACTTTAAACAATTATCTCTAGCACTACAATTTTCAGTAAATTTGAATCTTAAATAAATTAAAATTTAATGTCGAACAAACCTAAATTGATAGTGTACTGGTGAAGAGGGTTGAATTATTGAGGTCAGTTGTGGTACAAAGTACTTCATTTCAACAGAACACAAGCGAACTAGCAATGAAAAAGTTTCACGACATTTCTGTCTATTTTCTTCACAGGTGACGAAGAATTTGCACTAGCAAGGCCTACGGTTTTACTCTAGGCGTAGCATAAATAAATGTAGATTCGAGTTTTTATGATTGCTGGCTAACTAATGCAAGGCTGTGACGTGTATTGAATGGAAATAGTCAGATTCAAGGAATGGGTACTTTGTTGAAAACTTTAGTAAAAGTTTTGAAAAACCTTGTATTGTAGGCCAGCATATTATAACAACGTCGGCGAATGAAATTGTTATAATATGCTGGCCTACAAAACAAGGTTTTTCAAAACTTTTACTAAAGTATTCAACAAAGTACCCATTCCTTGAATCTAACTTTTTCCATTCAATACACGTCACAGCCTTGCATTAGTTAGCCAGCAATCATAAAAACTCGAATCTACATTTATTTATGCTACGCCTAGAGTAAAAACCGTTGGCCTTGGTAGTGCAAATTCTTCGTCGCCTGTAGAAAAATAGACAGAAATGTCATGACATTTTTTCCATTGCTAGTTCGCTTCTTGTGTCTGTTAAAATGGAGTACTTTTACCACAACTGACTTCAATAATTCAACCCTCTTCACCAGCACACTATCAATTTAGGTTTGTTCGACACTAAATTTTAATTTATTTAAGATTCCAATTTACTGAAAATTGTAGTGCTAGAGATAATTGTTAAAAGTGCACAGAGAAAAATAATCAATTTTAACAATCGCGTAAAAGTTGCCTTCGTTTAATTCCAAGCCAAGGGAGGCGTAAACAACGAAATTGATTGCAATCTTTCATGCGCCATACAACAATGTTGGCAATCTTCATACAACATGCTAGATTCAGGCGTTATCTGGCTCCAATTGACATGAATTTTTCATTATGTTCTGCTAAATCTAGCATTCCCATTATTTGCATTGAGTAACGCAGAAAATTCAATGTTTCTTTTTATCTGTGTGAGTAAGTACTTTGTAAAAGATTCGTTAAATGATATGCTAAAACTTAGCTTGAGATTCCCATTATGCCCCTATTACCCCTACCACGCTGCTATCGCTCTATCGGGGAAGCACATATTTATATTGCGTGCAGCCACGTGTAAGTATACCTGTCGATTGCCTGTCTGAAAGGGTAAAATCACGAAAAACACATCATTTTAGCACATATGAAAAAAAAGCAGTCATCACGTGTTGCGGACAGTTTGTTGTCCGTGAGATAGTGGCGGGCAAATTCTGTAATCAATACGAAAAATGTATATGACTAACGGTGACATCGTAGGCAATTATTCTGCCAGCGTGTTCGTTGAATGGCGGATGCATGACCAGACTTTGTTGAAGGGGGTGGGGGTGGGGGGGGGGGGGGGTTGAGGACATTGCCCCCGTGCACCCACTTCTCAGGGATCCCCTCTAAACTTCATTTCATATTATTTTTAATCTATTATTGAGAAACTTGACCAAACATTAAAGAATGTTAACTGAAAAAACGGACTTGGGTGGATGACACAATATATGCAAATAAATGAAAATAATGTGCGCTTTGTAAGGCCGTTTTTTCGTTGCGATATAAAAACTTTGGCTGGAAGAAGTGTGGATATTATCTTATCAGTGCCTGGTCTCTACAATGGATGATTGCTCATTTACGTTGGTTATCTGAAAGTGGAGTTGTAGCATGATCCTCCTGTGTATTATGATGAGCGTTTTTTTTTACGATGGCGGTTATTCGAATTGTTAATATCTGTAATCTTAAGAGTATTAACATCGACAATCTCATAATCTTAGAGAAATTGGGCAAAGTCAAGCACATTCCAGTATGAAAACGCAATTGAGCGAACACTTTTAAATTCCTTGATGCGTTTGAGATGTGTAATTAACAATAATGTCTATAAAGCTATGTCCATTTAGAATACGGAATAATAAAATCATCTGTATCTCGGTAACGGAATGACGTACAAAAAAGTGTATTACATCAAAATAAAGGTAATTTATTTGTACTTAAGGGAAAAAATATCAATTCAAATCATTTCTCTTCGTTTCTAATGAAAATTCGCACTTTCTTCTTTATTCCTTCCATTAAACGCTGCACACCTATGGAGTCAACATCCTTGGCACATTTGTTCCATATTTTGGCCATCCGAGCTGTTTTTCCACTTTTCTTGAGCTTCCGCTTCATTATTGCTCAAAATCTCTCGATGGGCCGGAACTGCGGGCAGATGGGTGGATTTATGTTTTTATCGATGAAATCTACGGTATTATCGCGGTACCACTGGATGACTTCCCGGCTGGTAGTACGCGGTTTTTGAAACATTCTTCCTTTTACAGCTTCGAGTCCATCGTCTTATTCGTCATGAACACTTTGGTCTTTGCTCCGCAGCTGTATATCCCTTGCTAAATCATCAGTTTTTTTGGCAAATTTGTCCTTAAAGGCAAACTTAAACTTCGCAGGAACATCTCTTTGTGCCGTCGCCATGTAGAATTTTTGGCCAGGAAGCTGTCCGAAATTCATAGTCGATGAGCAGGCATCCTTGGTACTTCGTCAAAACCAGCTGGTACAATTTCCGTGCTCAAGTTTTGGTGACGAAACTTTGCTTCAACGTTCTGTTTGGTTGTTGGTTGCTGGCTCGATAAGAACGATATCATCCTCGCAAACGAATTCTTTGCAAACGAATTCTTCGAACGGTACTGCGAGCAAATACGCTGCTGCTGCTGCTGTGCGATTTCATTATCTGATAGTCCAGGGTTTGTTTTGACGGTTCTCAACACCTTCTGGTTTAGCTTGTGGTCTTATGTTCCACTACGACGCTTTTCAAAACGTTTGAGCACACCAAGAAAAGCTGGATTATCACCGTGGGTGTGCAGATTTTTTTTTCTATCCTTTCGACTTCCATCTGGAATAACTTTTGACTCACTGCACAAAACACCGTGAAATTGGGCGCCTAGGTCAACAAACCGCTGTAAAAGAATTCTTGCAGCGGCACGGAAAGTGACTGAACTTAAATATGCCCTATGGAGCATCAATTGAATGCTAAAAAATAAGGTTAGATGTATCAACATATGAATCGGTCATTCTAAAAATATGACCACCAACTTAAACAGACAAAGATTTGATTCTAGGAAATTTTCTGGAAGGCCGTTTTACGGAATGACTGATTTATTCCAGGGAATGACCTCCCTGGAATCCAAAGATCGTGGTAAAAAGTAACATAACTACTCACAACTAACATCAATCTATGTTTTGGCAAATATTTAGTTACATGCAATAACAATATTAAACAACAATACAATTCAAACCAACAGCATGGATGCTGTTGGGGTCACTCAAAAGTGTGGGTGGGTTATTTCAGCAGTTTGAGTTTGAGGACAGATTTAAACAAACAGTAAGGATGCTGTTGGGGCCATTCACATAGGTGCTTTATTTCAATGGAATACATTAAAACATCGAGTTTGAAGACTGATTAAAACTAACAGTGAGGATTCTGTTGAGGCCACTCAGACGTGTGGGTGGATTATTTCAGCAGAATACGAAGCAGAATAGAAATATCGTCCTACGTAGGACCAACGTAAAGTAAAAAATGTTCCGTTTTACATGTGTACTCTACCGTAGATCGTACACAGGGTCCTCTCTTAGCTAAGTCGGTAAAGGCGCAGCTACAAAGCAACACCATCCTGGAGGCGGCTGGGTTCGATTCTCAATTTGATTTAGAATTTTTTCGTTAAGGAAAATTTCTCGACTCCCTGAGCATATGGTATGATTGTACTTGCCACACAATCATACTAATGCAAAAATGGTACCTGACATCGAAAACTCTCAATTAATAACTGTAGAAGAACATTTAGAACACTAAGTTAAAAGCAAGCAATAAGCAAATTGTGAAAGCAAGAAGCTTGAAATGCTAAATAAAAAGACGAAGGTCGTACACAACATCTTCCGCTCAAAGACACCAAGTTGGTCCTCCTCGGACAATGTCCATGTTTTGTGGCCGTAGAGAACTACCGGTCTAATTAATGTCTTGTAGATGTTCTACTTTAAAGATCGGCGTACTTTGTTCGATCTTAACGTCCTTCGTTATCCAAAGTAAGCACGGTTGCTAGCCATAACGTGTCTTTCTATCTCTCATTATCGGCGGTCACCAATGAGGTGATAGACAAATTCGTCTACCATCTCTAATGCACATAAAGGGAATGCTAGATTTGGCAGAAAATAATGGGATATTTCATGAAAATTTGAGCTAGATAACGCCTGAATCTAGTTTGTTGTATGAAAGATTGCAAACATTGTTGTATGGCGTATGAAAGATTTCGTTGTTTACACCTACTTTGGCTTGAATTTAAACGAGTGGAAATTTTACGCGCCTGTCAAAATTCATTATTATTTTCTATGTACCTGCTACGATATCAACGTCATTGGCCGAGGCAAACAGTTGAACAGACTTCTTAAAGATCATGACGCTCGTGTCTATTCCCGCTCTTTAAATCACACCTTCCAATGCAATTTTGAATAGCATACACGACACCTTCCATCCATCCATCCCATGTTGTCGCAACAGTTTTCCGGGTTGGTTTTACCATTTTTCACAAGCAGTACTAATGAAACGATAGCCGCTTTAAAAAGGGGCTGCCGCCATCGGTTGGCGACACTTACTTGAAATCTTTGGCAATTTATAAAACACATTCAAACCATTCTAAATAAATATATGATGCTGCGAAAATAATCATAACAGTGTTGGCTCTGCTTAGCTTGCCACCCTAAGGTAAACCACCCTAGATACAGAAACCCACAATATAAATATTGTACTCGTAAAAAATGCAACACTCTCTTCTGTGTATAACTTTTTATTGCATGTGCAAAAAATGATGAAATTTTGGATAAAACTAGCTTAGAGTTATGTTTACATATGCAAAATTTCGTCACAATCCGTCAAGCGGTTATTGAGATGGCTACCAAGCTAGAAGTGCTCCGAGAAAAAAAATATGTGCGCGGTCGTGGAAAATCTAGGTCAGTCCCACAGGTGGAACGCGAAACAGTTGGAAATCGACAATTCGATCGTGTACCGTATGGTAAAATCGTTCAAGGAAACCTAGACAACCCAGCGGTGAGCTGGCAGCGAAAGAAAAGCGAAGACGAACAATCCCCGAACAACAACGCAAGGAAGGTGAGGGATTACTTCAAACGCAATTAAATTCGCAATCATTTCCTCCGTCTGATTAGTCCACCAGACCATGAAGCAGGCTGGACTTGTTGTCTTCAAGGTAAAGAAGGCGCCTAATCGAACCGATAAACATAATACGGTGGCCAAATCCCGCGCCAGGAAGCTGTATCGCGAGTGGTTGGTGCAGCCGAAATGCACCGTAATGTACGACAAGATGTACATTAAAGCGGACGCCATACCCGGCCTGGAGTTTCCTGTTGGCAAGTCCCGCTTGGATGTTCCAAAGAAGTTCCGAAAAACTTGTCAAGTAAACGGTGTTTCGATCAAAACTCTGCTGGTCGACTTAGACTTGACGCATTTCCTTTCATCGTGCATTTAAAAAATTTTGCACGCCCCTCATTTTGAAGATGTGTGCGTGTAGCATCATTTATCTATTTTGATTTTGAGATAAGCACTCCAGTTATCAAAATGTCGTCGAAGGACGAGAAGCAACCAGGGGCCTGGCAACCTTATCCTGTTTACTAACGTTTGACAGTATGCAACATATCGCGGGCCTTATTTGAATAAGACCCGTCTGACGTTTAATACTATGCGTAGGAAAGGCAGCATTGTTTACAAACAATGAATCTTTTGACGTTTGGTTGTAAGACATGTTGACTACAGGAAAATCTCTGTCCGCCAGATCCCTGGAAGCAACGCATCAAAATTTTTCACGTGCATTGCGAAAATCCAAACTACTCTCACGCCAAGTTGGCGAAATTGTTGAATATGGCTAAATCAACTATAACCAACGTGTTAAAAGTGTTCGGTGAATGTTTGTCGACAGCCAGGAAATCTGGATCGGGGGAAATCGAAAGCCGGAGGCCACAGCGACGACAAAAAGAGTTGCCCGCTGTTTCGAGAGGAACCCCAACCTCTCCGTCCGAGATGTCACAAAGAAGCTAGGACCGTGGACAGAGCTTTTACCGTGGCTAGAGCTAAACAACGAGCTGGACTGTCGACTTACAAAAAAGTGGCGATTGCGAAAGTTGTACACGACGAAGTTTGATTGCGTGGTACAGGACGATGAAACTTACTGCAAGGCAGACTTTTAACAACTTCCTGGACAGGAATTTTATATGGCTCCGCCCAATCGAACAATATTGGGCCATCGTCAAGAGGAACCTTAAGAAGACTCAAAAAGCTGTTGTGAGCGAGAAACAATTCAAGCCAAACTGGCGTTCTGCGGCGAATAAAGTGGACAAGGAGACTGTACATAATCTTATGGCAGGTGTTAAACGAAATACCCGGCAATTCGCATTCGGTAAAAAGTAAGCTTAGCTAAATATTTCTCCTGTATTCTGTATTTACTGAACTTGAAAAAGAAAAAGAATTTGACTTATTAATAAAAACTTTGATCGACTCACACACATTACTGTTTGACTAAATTTTGATCGGCACACCATTTAGTACTTGGTGTAGCAGGCAATCTTTGGGTGCGACAAATTCAACAAACCATACATGACGACCGGCACCATCAGCGGCCATATAAAGAAGCATGCCTCGGTAAGCGTTTGCTGCCCTTCCTTCGGTCCCACGAAGGTGACCCTCGGTTTTGGCCGGATCTGGCACGGAGCCAACGATATTGTTTTTGTCTCGATGGAGGAAAATCCCACAAAACTCGCCAGAACTTCACCATATTAAAAAATTCTGGGCGATTATGACGGGCAAGCTCCGAAAAACAGGGAAAGTCTTCAATAACAGCAAGGATTTGAAGACAGAGTGGGTGAAAGTGTGTAAGAAAGATGGCGCAAGTGTTGCACAGGTTTTTGATGGGTAGCGTTAAGTCCAAGGTGCGGGCATTTAGCCTAGGAAAGGATGTTGAATAAACCAGTTCTGCAAAAACATAGCTAATATGTGTTTATTTGTTCCGTGAGAGTTTCAAAAATATCCGACTTAAACCGAATTTTTGGCGATAATTTTTGTCTGTTGCATTTTTTTCGAGTACAAGCTTTGTTATTATTTTTATCTAACATATTTTAGAAATCTCACACAATGGTGAACCGTGTTCATTAAAATTTAAAATGTATAAGCGAACGCCCAGCTGCGTAAACAGTCTTAACACACAGTCTCGCCAATTCCAAAATGCCGCTTTAGCGGTCGTGCTCGTTGTAGCTTTGTGCGCCTATGTGTTTTGCATTTTTAATAAGCTTTTCACATTTTACCGATGTTCACAGTTTGCTCTTTGCGTCGTTCTCTTATCGCCGAGTTGCTGTATTTTGAACCTCCAGTCATCGGTTAGACTGTCGTAAAACTCCCCGAGTGATCGGGTTACTCATAGAACAGACCAAGGGAAATTCTTTTATGGCAGTATTTACACAGTCGATGAGTTCGTTTACGATGCCAGGCAGGGCGTACCAAATCAATTGAAAGCTAAATGGCATATAATTAGTTAACACATTGTATGATCTCACTTGTGCTGCTCAATTTCCGACGTACTAGCGTTCTAATAAATAACAAATATTCCTTCCATTTTCAGTAATTTAAATCTCATCAAAGAACCACCACCTCGCATCCGACAGAATGCCGAATGATGACGAACGAAAGGTCATTCCGGACTTACCACGTGGCCCTCTGTGTGAGTACCGCCAGAAAGCTAAATTCAACTGGAAAGACTTCAAATTGGTGCTGGAAAATTCGACCCTAGTGCGAATAAAGGTTTGCCTCACTGCTATCTAATATAAACTTATCTCAATACTCACCCAACTTCCATTTTTTCCAGTACGATGTCTGGAGAAAGTTAGAATCGGAACCGCTGTTCACGCCGGTCACCTCAACTCTATCCGCCGATCAGCAGAAAGAACGAGCAGCCAAACAGGTGAACCGTGTGGCAGATCTCGAGCTGGCCCCAGCCGAGGTTTATTCGATGGACTACAAATACCGCGTGCGATATCTGATGAGCATCAACGAGGCTCTGCATGCCGTTTGTCCGAGTATGTCGGTCAAAATCGCGCTCGGTGTGGGACTGTTTACCAACTCGTTGCTGGCCATGGGAACCGAACGACACTCGGCGATCTACAATGCGGCATGGAATCGTGAAATCATAACCTGCTTGGCAATCACGGAAGTGGGTCACGGAAGTAACACCAAACGGTGCCGAACGACGGCCACTTACGACCCTAAAACGCAGGAATTCATCATTCACACACCTGACTTCGAGGCTGCCAAATGCTGGATTGGTAATCTGGGGAAAACCGGCTCCATGGCACTAATGTTTGCCCGCATGTACACCAGCGATGGGGAGAATCACGGACTGCAGGGTTTCCTGGTGCCGATCCGGGACCCAAAAACGTTGCAACCCTATCCGGGTGTAATCGTCGGCGACATTGGCGAAAAGATCGGTCTGAACGGAATTGACAACGGGTTCGTCATGTTCAACAACTACCGAATACCGAGGGAGAATCTGCTGAACCGAACTGGAGACGTCACACCGGAAGGTGTATACGAGAGTACGTTTACGGAACCAGGGAAAATTTTGGGCGCCGTTTTGGAATCGTTCTCCGCCGGTCGGCTAGGTATTATGCAAGAATCATCAAATACCCTCTCGCACGCAGCCGTCATAGCAGTTCGATATGCCGCACTGAGGAAGCAATTTGGACCCGAGAGGGATGGCCCAGAGCAGTCGATTATCGAGTACCAGTTACACGTGAGAAAATGTTGCCTCTTAAATTGTAGTACTACTAACCCCCTCTCACATTTCAGCAATGGCGAATTTTCCCGTACTTAGCTGCGGCCTGCATTCTTAAGGTTTCTGTCTACGCCCTGACGGAAATTTACCTGGAGACGGTGCAAAAATCGCAAGCCGAATCAAATGGGTTCGAGCTGCTAACGCAGATCGTTTCCGAACTGCATGCACTGGTGTCGTCCTCGAAACCACTGGTGACCTGGACGGCTCGGGATGCTATTCAGGAATCACGAGAAGCATGCGGCGGTCACGGATATCTGAAGGCGGCCAATCTGGGCGAATTGAGGAACAATCACGATCCGAGCTGTACTTACGAAGGCGACAACAATGTACTGGGACAGCAGGCTTCCAACTGGTTGCTGCGGCAGTGGAAAGGTTCCAAGGTCGAGAGCCCCGTCGGGACGGCTAATTTCATCGAGCGGCGAGAGGATATCCTGAGAAATAGTTTCGATAGCATCGTGAAGGGCGGTTGCGAGGTGCAGAGTCCGGAATGTGAGTATTTAGTTTTAAGGTAGACATGTTCGTTGTTTACAAACGATTTACGAATGGTAAACGTTTCTCGGTACCCTCTGGGTTTTCATTCAATAATTTGATACTTCAATGTTAAATTGTTATTGTCTATCACCTATATTGATGCAATCGAAGATATAGGCAGATTGTTTTAGTTTAATGATGTCCCAACAAAATCATAAGACGTATGATCATGTAAGAGTGCCGTAGCAACTTGGCCACTTCATGGCCCCGGAGAAGAAGTGGTCAAATTCTCATTCTTACAAAAAACAATCGAGTTGCCCATCATTGTTCCAGGTAGATTTCTTGGGTGTGGTCTCATTAAGGACCTCTGATTGTGGAATTTTGATCAGCGTCCATGGTGGAAGAATCCTCTTGGAGGGGCAAGTTCGATCGGGATTAGCAGAAAAAAAAATTCGAAAATTATCTTAGCTCGTATATTTATCCTCTCTCTACTGGTAACTGATTGACCGATAGAGTTGCACTTTTTTCGATGCTGCTGCTGTTTCTTTCGAGTCGGGTTGGCTTCTTGTGCTTTCTTCTTTCTAGTCGGCTGCACGTTCAACACTGAATTCTTGCTTCTATTCTATTTTGTTCTATTGTTTTTAAGAGGGACTTTTCGTCATTCGACCCTGAATTCTTGCGTCACAGCGCGGGTTTGTTTTCTAGTCGTTCTTTCTTCGTCTTCGTCACGCATCGATCAGCTGCTGTGAGCGATGTTCGCTGTTAAAGGGTATCCCATATCAAATTGCATCACAGAAAAACGCTGCAGAAAATTACCTAGTTAAGTTGATTAGTAAGCTTTTGGCATATCTATTTCATTCAATTTCAATACCATAATTGTACGCTCGCTCCTTACTCTTAACTACACTTGTGAGGTTCTGTACAACATCTGACTGCAGCTTCTTCTGTACGGAAACCTATGTCTTCCTCAGATTTGACCTCCTTGGGATGCTTACGTACTGCTTGCTTCATAATAGCCTAGTATTTTTCGATGGGCCTTACAGGATGACAACACAATCTTACCTTAGTCTCTCATTTTGCAATCGAGCACAAAAATCGCTCTATATAAGTCACTGATCTTTCATGTTACTAGAAACCTGAACATCCAAGAAAAATAGTAAAGCCTTCGAGGTTTTCGATTATAAAATGATACACGTGCGATGCGTGCATATTGTATCATGTATTTCTTGATTTCAACGTCGTTGAGAGTGCGTAGACAATTCTATTAGTTACCAAACTCTTTTCAGTTCACCGCCCAGTTCACCACCAGATACTTTTTATTTATTGAAAATTCTTGTTCCATCATTGCATTCTCGTACGACAAGATGAGCACCTCTCAACAATTTCAACAAACAGTTCTTTCAAATTGTGAGCAATTGCAGTGCTGAGATAATCTTTATCTTCACAGCTCCAGACGCTTTTTCGTTATGTCCTTGATGCAAATTATAACATCAGTGTTAATATAGATGACGCAACGCGTTAAGGACATACGGGATCAAGTCCCTATCACTTTGAAGTTTTCTGAGCCCAAACCTCAAATACTATGAGGATTTCAGTCGTGAAATTTTCAAGAATCGTTTGCTCCACAGGAGTATCGGTTAGCAATTTGAGCGTTGATTGTTTTGTGTTGTTTGTGATTCTTAGTCTCAAAAAACGTGAAGTGATAATTAACCTAATCTATTATTCATATGGAGAATGGACTACCTTCCGTTTCACCTTAGAGGGTATGTTAATGGATATTTGTTGAGTAGTTGCTTCAGAAAACCACAGTAAATAGACCGACAGTATTTGACTTGAATTTCTGCAAATTCTCTCTTGATTGCCGAATTGGATGCAAATACGATTTCAATATTAAGGGATGGCAAAAGATTGCTCTCCGTCAATTCTCTTTCAATTAATGATTTTGCTTTGAAGGCCAGGCTTTACAATTTTCAAATCGTCAAAACGAAACGATGTCGTAGGTCTGGGAAACGACTCGACCGTTGATTCAGACATGATCACAAAATTCAACTTTGGTTGCTTGTCCTTGGGTACGAAAGTGACCCCGTTGGCTTCGTACCACTCCAGGACAACATTTGAATAGTGACACGAAACTAGATCCGGCCAGCAGATCGTAGGGCCCTCGTGTTGCTTCAACAGAGGAAGCAGACGCTTCTGTAGACATTCCTTGAGGCAGATCTCCCCGTTTACAGTCCCGGTAGTCACGAACGTTCGCTCTTTTTGCCACATGAGCAGATCGGTTGCCAAATCATGTATTTCTTGGCAAACTTTGAAAGTTTCAAACTTGTGCTGGTCGGTGGAGAACAGTAGCCCCGGAAACTGCCTTAAGTCCGCCTTGACGCAACTCTCATCATCCATGCTGAGACAAAGGCTTCGTGAGCATCTCGGTGTACAGTTTTCCCACCGTATTGTGCAATTCATCACGATTTGGAATCTTCTGCACTTTGTACGTATACAGTCCCTCCCGGTCCTTGGCTCTCTGAACGAAAGACTTGGACAGATTCAACTTTTTTGCCACATCCCTTACCGAAGCCTTGAGATTCACTAATAGAACATCCATTTTGATCGCATTTCTCCTTCCGTTCGATGCTCGAGTTTCGTAGTAACGTTTCCGAGTTGTTTCCCGATGTCCCGATGAGAGAGTTGAGAATTTTCCAGGTACTCGCGCAAAATCAATTCGCGACGTTGCTTTTTGGGAGACGCAATTTTTTTTCCAATTTTCGAAAAACTGACAGCATCCCAAAATACCCAAGGGGTAATTTTCTACAGCTTTTTTTTCCGTGTTGCAATTTGATGTGGAACACTCTTTAATGGAACGGGGCATATTTTTCTCGTTTCGTTTCTCGGTCCTTCTTGCAGACAGGGTTGCCACATGCACAGATTTATCTAGATTGACAGAGATTTTTTTCATTTTTTTCATACAGATACCTGTATGTAAAGATTAAAGATTTTTGAGATAAACCAAGATACTTAAGATTGTTGACAATTGTTGATCCACTTAAAAACCTCAAATTTATAGTATGGGTACTTTTCAATGGGTTTTGTTGACTTATTTTTAAAATTTTATCTAAGATGTCTGAAGGAATTCCACCATATAGTTCTCCAAAAAATACTTCAATGATTTCTTCAAGTATTCCACTGGAGAAGTAGTTGTCTCAATGTTCCGTAAGTGAATTTTCTACAGAGATTGCTACAGAAAATACTGTTCTTGCAATTTAAAAGCATTTTCGTGCATTCACGCAGAAAGTTTTTGGAAAGTTAGAATAATGTTCTCGATCGTTATTTTTACTATTTCTAGCAAAGTTATTTTTAATGTGACTTTTTGTTATCTCTAATATAATATTGCAGTGCGAAAACTATTATTTATATTGTGCATTTGTTAAACAGTTCCAGAACGATGGCACTAATTACAAACAAAAATGCTTGTGAGCTTTGGATCAGATGGAGCATGGTAATGATGGGTTCTGACCGATTCGTCAAGAAGCTGCTGTAATGTGACTGCCCTTTTTTTATAATTATCAAGTGTACTCCCAAATAACATCGCCAAAACCATCCAGCTTTATTAAGTTTTATTAAAGTTTTATGAAAGCCACTAGAAATCATTTTGGGCATGTTCTGGCAGTAAGAGGTGCCAATAGATTTCAAACTTAGTCAGGTTTATGAGAACCTACATAGCTTCTTTACAACGATCTTAAAACCTTGTCTTCTTTAGTTCCTTTTACTCCCATTGGAGGTTTTATTTCGACTTTATGAACTCGTAAAATGCTGTTTTGAAATGCCGTTTTAGAACTCATTCATATCATCTTATAATGGACAGTTGAAAAAGCATTGCAAAACCATTTTGCTCCAGTTAATGCCTTAAACAGCGAATTGACATTGAGAAAAGTCACCAAATGACCAAATAGTTTTAAAGTAGCCAATGCGAATATAAATTGGCTTTTGGCAAAACTTCGATTTCCTTCCTTAAATCCTATGAAATAATTGAAATGTGGAAAAATAAATACATCAAATTTTAAATGTAAATCAAATGCACTGTAGATCAGAGACCAATTTTGGCATTCTTATAGAAAACCTCATTGAAATCCAAAAATACATTATCAATTTATCGAATATATTTGTTTCAATTTTGTTTTTGTTGATGCAAACTCGCATAATCTCCGAGGCGCATTTATTTTCGTCTCTTATCGCGCCAATTCTCACCATAAAACAAAATTCTGCTATCAAACAAAATTCCCCGCAACACTAGAACTTTTTTCATAGATATTATTTGCTGCTATATGAATCAGAAGAGCAGAGAATCGAACAAAACAGAACAACAAATGTCCAACCACAATAACCGTGAAGTTTGACAGTGCTGGTGGTTTTGATGGCAGCCAATAGGTTTCATGATGGTTCTCAAGTGGTCATAACATCTTTGACTAGAACATTTTCAAAATCTTTATGGTCATGTAAAGGATTTATTAATTTGTTTTCACAACTGTCTATAGACTGGGCCAGTTTGTGCACATTTCGGCTTTAAAGATGCATAGAGGAGGTGTTGGTGGACAAAACAGTTTTGAATGTAGTTTTATCAATAAAGCCGGGAGGAGTGCTATACGGCTGGAATATAACTAAAATTTTTACTTGGGCTAGCTCCTTCACAGAAGAAAATAAAGAATTTTAACAGGCGCGTAAAATTTCCCCTTGTATGGTTCCAAGCCAAAGCAGGCGTTTACTACAAAATTGTTTGCAATATTTTATGCGCCATACAAGAATGTTTGCAATCTTTTGTACAACAGGCTGGATTCAGGCGTTATCTGGATTAAATTTACATTCAAAGCAGAAAATGCAATGTTTCTATCGTTGGAATCAATTGTCAAAAGGAATTGGAACGGCTTTTGAAGCTCGTGTTATTTTTCTCGTTCCAATCCAACTGCGAAAACAATCAAACCACACAGCACATCCTGATAACATGATACCCATTATCAATAAAGCTAACCGTATCTTCCAGTCAGAAGTTCCTGAATTCCCGAACGTGTAAGCAATGAGCTGAAGTCTCGCTAAAAATTTCTTCTTGAAAATATGTATGAGAATGACTACCTAAGACGGATTCCGAAGTTTCTGGTTTAGATAAACATCTTTGTAAGAAGTCGGAAATACACACTTAGAAATTATGAATTTTACACGAGACCTAATCCATGTTTGTAAATAGTCGGGGAACGTAAAGTCGGGGAACATAATAGTCGGGGAACGTAAAGAAAGATTTCATGTGAAATTATGTCTCCTGAAACTGACACATACGCAATTCGACCAAAAGATGTGTTCGGTTGAATTTATTTTCTCATCTCTTTGAACACATTCTTATGCGCTAAAGGACGCTTGCATGTGTCGGTCTCAGCGACAGAAATTTACACAAGATTTTGGTAGTGTGTATATATCGGGGCAGGAGCAAGAAAAATGTTTAGATCCGGAACTCTCGATGTTACCAGAAAGGTTGCTTTCAACTCAATCTGCTGTGCTTCCTATACCGCGTTGATTAAACAGATCATTAAGCGCTTTGATCTGAACGAATCCAGTTCTGACATCAAGCTTTGACCCCGAGATGCTGCAAACCTTTAAGGAGTTCTTTAAAAGCGGTGAGCAACAGGCCATCGAAAATGTGCATCGTGAGCTTAGGACGGCAATCATCTGCAAGGACATCGAGGTGGAAGAATCGAATGGTTTGAAAACTGGTTGGATAAAACTGTTGTGTTTCAAATGAGCAGATGGGAAGCAGGTTTCTCCCTTGCTAAAAAAGTTCATTGCGAACTATCTTCTAATTCCTGTACTACTAATGTACTTTCGAAAGAATATCCGTTTTGCTGTGGTGTGATGTAGGCAAACCGATTCATACACTTAAGCCCTATTGAAAAGACAATTTTGTATCGGCCAATCACAATAAATGTGTTCTGATGAGTATATATCAGCGCCAACATTAGATTAGGGCGAATCTGCTATTGTAAACAATGGCGCTTTTCTATTGAACAAAAGGCCACAAATACAAATTTAGCACTCTTTTAGGAAGAGGAGCTCTATCTCTATCCGCTGGTACATTCCATTTGAAGGAATTCCGATAACTTCCGATAAATTAGCAGACAAATTGTTTGTTTACAAAAGCAGATTCGCCCTAATCAAATGTTGGCGCTGATATCTGTTTTATTTTGCATTCAACTCAATAGCAATTATAAAAAGAAGTGCATAAGCATTCAGGCACCTGAAAAGTTCCCATGCTACTTTATTTCTGCATTTGCTGCAGATTTTCTGCAGATAAACAAGATTTTTTCGGCAAAAATTAAAGATGGAAACGAAAAATAATGTGGCAACCCTGCTTGCGGACGCAACATACACCGGCTTCGTTGGAACGTTGCGTTCCTAATAGATCATTGCACGATGGCCTCAGCAATGCAGTTTTGGCAGTTCAGGAAGCTTGTTTACGCGGACTTAGAATATTTTCGGGAAGATCGGTTTGAGATTTTGTGCTCTAAATTTATTACGATTAAACTAGAACATCCGGAAAACAGTTACCGGTGCTTATTTTGACATCATTTTCTGAATCGTACGGAATCCGGAAACAGCACATGAAAAATTTCATTTGAGCGGTTCGAATTCTAACACCTTATAAACAAGCTCCCTGAACTGTCAAAAAAGTGAGGTTAATACATTCCGTGCAATGATCTATAACTTCGTGTGTAATTCTCTATTGGTAGTATAGACAGTTTCGTGAATGACCGTCTGTAGACCGTTCCTTCACTCAAAACATTCACAGCTTGTAGAAGTACTACCATACCTGGTTTAACGTTGTCCATCGTCGTCCAGTTCTTTTTTCGAGGTTGTAGACTTATCAAATACTCTATGGACCAGACTCTCACATGAGCTGACGCATGAGTCAACTGATTTTTGCTTCGTTGATGGCTCTGTGTGGAGTTCAGGTCCGTTGGTAAAATGCAACCGACGCGATGCGTTTTTTAATCGCGTTGGTTTGTGCGCCCCATAAGCCGCCATGTAATCTCACCGCGGCGAAAAAAAACGCTGCAGTTTGGTGGAGCCTTGAAGGTGCAAAATAGCTTGGACATCACCAGCACTCGCTCACGAGAGAGTGATTTCAGTTGCTCGCTTGCTTTCACTGTTGGCGACGGACTGCTTGGTTGTCTCGGTTTGCAGGATGGACGCATCCGAAAATCCATCAAATCTCTCCCTTTGACAGGGGTTCGTTCACTTTTCTTTAGCGTATTGCATGCACGCGTCTTCGGGAAGCACCCCAAAGCCAATCAATCCGGTTCGTCTGGACCAATGTTCGGTGTGGATTCCTTGAGTGTGGACTGTATAATCGGGACTCTTCTGAATGTGAAATTTTGATCGCCTGAACAAGTGGAAGAATCCTAACCCATCTAGGAAGGCTATGCCGAAAATACGCCATACTCAACAGCTGTCATTTTCTTTACTTACGTTATCATCTCTAGGGCTTTTTTCATTAGGGCGAATGTATAATTGAGAGGTTCTCTCCGGCGAATGTATAATTGAGAGGCTCTCTTTCATTCATTACAGCGTCATTATAAAACTTTCGGGGGATTCCTCACAGATCGAAACACAGATAATGCTGACAGCATACTTCACAAATAGTGAATGAAAACGTAAAGGTGATTGGTTTATGAATGAAAGGAGAGCGAGCTCAGAGAGAATCTCTCAATTGTATATTCGCCCTAATGAAAAAAACCCTAGATCTTTCTAAATTTGTTATAAATTGCCGTTGGTCTGACATGCGAATAGAGGTAGTAAATATATATCCTGAATCCTAAAATATCCATATTTTTGAAAAACGAATTAATCGTTTAAAACATCACAGTAATCGTCCCGATCGAAGTAGGTCGCGCTCCGGGACTGACGTGTTTGTGCTTCGCTGCTTGTTTTATCTGCAAATTTTCGAGAAAAAATTAGATATTTGAAAGTGGAACTTATTGTGTAGTGTTGATAATGATTCGGTCACTAGCACAGTTGCGGTCGCGACACGAGGCTTTCGACTGGTGCTTAAAAACAAAGAGATCCCCGGTGCAGACGCAACCTCGAACATACAGCACTTGCGGCGACGGTGAGGAGCTTCGAGCTCACCCGCCGTCACTCCGGAGATGTTTGGCTAATGGTCGTGGGCGTTCATGGTCGCCCATCTCCTTAAGAACAGAATGTTATCTGGAGGGCACGCGAGGACCTGCTCTGGTTGCTCAGATGTTGCGCACCAAAGCAATGGAATGTTCTGGAAAACCCGGGTGAGCTCTTTCCATTTTCTCCTTTTTGTGTCACACATTCCAATATTTTTTGCTTCGATATGTATGCATATGTATGTGTATGTACACTCAGTGATGGCATGGGAGAGGCCAGGCGGGGTTTTGCTGGCGGAAGACTCCATGTTCAGCCTCCTGTAGCACTTTTGTCGATTGTCGGTGTTTTTGGAATGGGGGTTTGACAGCATTATGCAAAATGTGTGTGAATCTGGTGTGATCAGGGTTTTACATGTTGATAGGGTTTATGGATTTGGGGTTGTCGTGGCATGTGTGAGGGGGGAGTCATTTTTTGGACGTGAAGATTTCAGGGTCCGTGTTTCTGTGAGGGGTTTGGGTGGCGTAGTCGGAGGTTTCTTCGGGGCTTGTAGGGTGCAGAGGATTATTGTGGGCGTGGATTTGAACTGTTTCCATGGGGTGGTTTGGCAGACCGCAGCTGCGTCGGGGTTGACGTACCAGCGTGGGCATTTGCCTTTTCACCCGATGCTGACCTTCTTTGCGGCGTCGTGCGGGAGGAAGCCGGAGGTGAATTTTATTAATAATGCACCGTACCGCAACGCCGTATACGTAGTTTTCTGCCAAACCAATTCATACTGAATGCCATATTTTCAAAGTTCTTCGTGGGGTCCACACCAGTTGTTTGGGATATTTCACGCGTAACAAACGCGCGTGTATTAATAAGATGAATTCACCGGCTTCGTTTTTGCACCGATGTTTCAGCGTTGAGGTATCAGGTGAGGGGGGGCCGCTCGTGTTGGTGTGTCGAAAGCTTTGACGCCAGCTGTGGTCCGACCACTTTCGTGGAGGTAGCGTTCGGGTTTTCGTCCGCATTGTTTTCGTTGCTTTGCAGGCTGTGGAGGCGTTTTTGGTGTGCTACCTGTGGCCTTCACGCCGAGGTGCGGATTTTTGGGTTGCTGTGTCCAGGGATGGCTTTTTCACATATGTTGCGATGGCTTCGGATCACTGTGAGTCTCGATCGCATAAGGTCTATACATTAGTTATTAGGGTTGTCCAGATTTTCATTTGGAAGCATTTATGGCCGGCGGGGAGACAGGGTTTTGCTCTTGCTTTCTTTGCTACAGAGTTTATGTGTATGTTTGTGTACGTATACACGTGTTTTGTATTTGCGAATGTTCATACACCTTAAAATGCATAATATATATATATGATCACATCACTTATCAAGGTGAATCTCGATCCATCGAGCCCTACCCTACCAACATGAAAACCACTCCTTCCTGTGACCTTTGTGGGATGCAGAGGTAAACACGGTCCTTTAATCAGCAAAGGTCACACTACTTTCCTTCCCTATTCCCAACTGATTGCAAGGACGTGGTCGGCGCCGTTATTGATTATTAAAGAAATTGAGTCACTAAAACGTGTAGCAGTGAGAATGGTCGGTTACGCCCAGCCCCATTCAGTTGATTCATTGTGCAATTTCACTGATTCTGGTCAATCACGGAGTAGCAACCATCGATACGTGCAGTCAGTCAAGCTAAGCTAAGCTAAGCTAAGCTAAAACATCACAGTAATCGTCCCTAGTTCTATGTCATCGTTTATTGTTGATTACTCAAGACCGAACATCTGTTTCTTTTCCTTCCAGTCGTTGTACAATGTTACGAGTGGCTAATGTGCTGGCTCCTTCATTCGACCGCCAACCAGGTGCAACTTTCCGATGAGAATGGTTCCGACCGGTTCAAAGCCAGAAACGATTCGCAGGTGTACCGGGCGAGAGATCTTAGTCGAGCATACGCAGAATACTATGCCCTACAGAGCTTCCGGTAAGTGTCTTCGATTTCAGATCGAAACAGCTGTCCTTTTAATCTTAAATCATCTATTTTAGATCCCGCTGCCAGCGGGGGGACATCTCCGGAGATCTGAAACCAGTGCTGTTCAACGTGTACTTCATCTACGGAATGTGGTGTATAGATCGACATTTGGCTACATTCTACGCCGGTGGTTTCGCTACTGGGCCAAGATTTGCAGATGCCATTCCGCAGCATTTCTGCTACAGGCATGTGGCCAGTTCAAAGATTCATGCCGTATCAGTGGCAGACGCGTTGGCACCGCCGGATTGGGTACTGAATTCGGTGATTGCGAAATCGGATGGTCGGTTGTATGAGAATTTGCAGAATCAATTCATGACCAATCCCGGTGCGATGGAACGAGCATCCTGGTGGAAGGACATCATACCGACCAAAATGAAGAGTAAGCTGTAAGCTCGAGAGCGTCTGGATCAGTTGTTAAATTACGGGTTAATGAGAGTGGAAACCGAAAGTATGCGTGTCTAGTAGTGTGCAATCAATGTTGGTGTAGTTTAGAATGGACAATGATCTCGATTCCTCCCTCTTCTGGATACAAATTCAATCCTGAATGTTATCGTATTCGGCAGAACAACCCCAAGTGGTAAAGAGCAGCACAAAGTGTGAATAACGATTAGCGCTGAATCCTTTACCTTACACAAAACCGAAGAAACCATCCTTATCTAGGTATTCAACAATCTCATATACCAATCAATTGTCGATAGAGTAAATCCAGAAAATCAAGCAAAAGTGTGTCTTATCTATGAATCTTAGGTATTTATATGGTAATAAATGAAATTTTAGGCAAAGTAGCAGTATAACACCCCTTTCTATATACATGCAAGAATCTTTTATAACGTTGAACGTATATTCTACACTATTGAATTTTTCCATATTTTTACCGAATGTTACTGTTCCCGATCCCAACGATAAAAAACCTCCCATCAATCAAATTAAAGCATGAACCTATATTTGTTACAAAATTTTGGTTTACATGATAGTGGACATGCTTAACATACTTTCTCAATGATTTTTCCGCCAGCGTTGTTTTAACTGCTTGAAAATATTGCTTAATTGAAAGATATTTTTTTTATTACAATTTTCTGTTAACTCTATAATATGTTGAACGAATCTTTTACTTATTCAGTTTAACGGTATAAATTGTGAGCTGGATTCCCTAGTAAATGCCACGAACATAATCCCCGGTGTATTCATTTAATAAAGATCGCTACTAAATGCGATCGAAGCAACCATTGTCCAAGTTAGCGTTTATTGTGACCGAAGAAATAAGAAGAAATGTGAACCATGTAATTCCCTCGTTTTTATGTGCATCCGAAAAAGTCATAGTGCTAGTGTACAGTTAGGGCAGCAGCCAATACAGGGTGTCCGAATATTAATCAAAAAAATAATTTTTTGTTAGCTTTAAATGATCTTTATTTCTTTTCTTTTGTTGATGGTCTAACTTGGTTTAGCTTGTAATTTAGAGGCATTGATTTTAATTGTCCACTTCCTTGCATAATCGGCAAAGGTGTTAAGGCATCGTTGAAGTTTGTTCGTTATTTCGTGAGGCATCCTACACTTGACAGCTATTGCGGTATTATCTGCGAACAGGAAAAACATGCAACCATCACCAACGGGAGGAATGTTAGATGTGTAGATGTTATACAGCAGCGACCCAAAGGATCGAAAAACTGTCTGAAAGACAACCGTTCAACGATACCCCAAAAGACCTTTGCTGGAGGTAGTTGCGGGTGATTTTTAAAGGTGTGGTGGAAAGTTCAAGTTACAAAACTTGTATGCAAGCCCGTTGTGCCAGACATTGTCAAACGCCTCTTCGACGCCTAAGGCCAGGCGCCCAGTGATGTGGTAAAGGTGTGACATCTGCTAGCATGCCAAAATACGCCTCGACTAACGGCTTTGTTACTTCGGATGTTGTTCATCGTCCGAACTAACTGATGAGTGGTAGAACTCCCCTTCCTGAATCCAAACTGTTCCGGCAGGAGAATGTTGTTTTCTTCCACACACACACTTGAGCAAACGAATAAGAATTAGCTTCTCGAACAATTTGCTCAGCGCTGAGAGGAGGCTTATTGGTCTGTAGCTTGAAGGCAAAGTAGGATCTTTCCTGGGTTTGTGGATCGAAATGATGTTGGCTTCTTTCCAAGGCAAATTGGAAAGTAGTGCAGTTCCAAGCAGCTGTTGAAGATAGCACTCAGGAGCGAGTGGGCTTTGGTGTTTAGGATCAAGCTGAAGATCCCATCAAATCCGAGAACCTTCATGTTTTTGGTGTTCTTCAGCGCTGAACAAATCTGTTCTATAGTAATCCTATCATCCGGGGCACGGCACAAGGGGGGAACCTAAATTATTGACGCATTGCGCAACCTGACCTTCTGGCGGACTTGGGATGATTGAGCCAAGCAAATGCGATGCGGCAATATGATTGCCGATCGCATTTGCTTTCTCCGCTGGGAATAGCAGAATAGAATCGACAACCTTCAGAGGAGGAACGGGTTTGGGATGCATCATTAGGACTTCGGCTACCTTCCAGAATGGTCTCGAGCGATCATACAAATTGGATTGGAAACGAAGGATTTGGTTTGATTCGTCGACGCGATCATCTAGTATTCCAAGCTGTTGGTATCGTTTTATTGCGTCACACACTGTAGATTTCAGGGTCTTCAAAGAACACTTTGATTGTTGTTTTTTTTGTATTCTCCCAAGGCGTGCAGCAACGATATATAATAAAAATTTTCAGAAGCAGATAATTTCCCATCAACATGTTATAGTACTCTGAAAAAAATTCTACCGTTATACCGACAATTAAATCATGGTCAGGATGATTATCGCATATCATGGTTACAATCACCATGAAAATGGTCGAATTCACCACGTTTATGGCATTCTTGACCAGTGCCTTGAATTTTCATGAAATCTAGACTAACATTTGAAAAGGGCGGTATTCCAAAATCACGAAACCGAGAAAACTGGAGGCAAAGATTGGAAAACGAAAATCAAACGCTATTTTCCATAGAAAGCTCCAATGAACCATTTTTTGTGCTCAGATTTTGTATAATAATGCAGTGCTTAACCTCTTCACACAATTTATCCAGAAATAGGTTTTATTGAGTTAAAAATTGATAAAAACCAAAATACGCCCTGTTTATTCTTAGAGTGTTATTACGCCTTAGGTTTTTCGCCTGTTAAACAGCCATCACTGGAAATACGCCGTTAAGTTATGACATTCTGGCATCTTTTTTGTTATTACGCCTACGCTCTTCAGCAACACTTATCAAGTGGCGAGGAATTACGACCCGGTGTTACCATACTAAAACAGTTAATTTTACTAATTAGATGAGTCTAGGTACTACTAGGAAAATTAGAGGTAAGAGTTCATTCTATCAAATGAACATTTTTCTTATTGTACTATTTGAATTGCGGATTCTTAATCATGTTTTTACAGTCATGGACATAGACAACGCGATGGCACCAAAGCTGCGACATAGAATGAGGAGACCTGAGGGCTGGATCAATTACGGTTTTGGTAATTATGGAGGATTTTTCTCCTGTTCTATGCGTTAAACTTAACGTCGCTAATAGTGCGCTGCAATTTATCAGCTTCATCGCTCGCCTGTTTCATGAGAATTTTTAAGCGATCGCGCTCTCCGCAGGTGTCAGCTTTTGGCTTATTAAAGCCAAGATTGAATCCGTTAAAAATAATACGATACGTGTTGTAATGTACCGTAGGCTTTGAATCTTTGTTGCATTTAGTAACGTACAATTCGTACATTTTACTTATATTCAAATCGCTGGATAAATATTTCTTTTTTCGTTCCATAATTAGTGAACTGCCACTCAATAAATTGTCCATCTCAACATACCATCAATTGATAATATCCTTTTGACGCCTTTACTTACATTGAGTGCTGGTAAATTGTTTCCTGAGTCCGTAGAATTAGGTATATGGCCTTGAAATTGTTCCCTTGCAGGAATTGTTGATTGTGTTGTCAGCCCAGCTGTAAGAATTAGATAAATTAATACAACTAACCTAATAAGTGAGTTAATAAGAGCAAAACATACATATTTTACGGCGGCCGGTGAAGTCGAGGGCACGTTTTATCTGCGGTGTAAAACTTTTTGGTTGTGATGTTCCCACTACCAAGTTTAAAGGTTCGACTTTTGCATTACGGATGGAGCAATCAATAGGAGATTCTCCAATACGAGACATCGATAAATCCAATGGTCGTAAGTTTCGGGACTCCATATTGAGCGTCGATGACAGAACATCAGCAAATGATACAAACGATTCATCCTTTCGTGACAAATCTAAAGTCATTTTAAAACTCTTGATTGCCTGAGATCATGAAATCGTTGTTCGCTGAATGCTGAATCTGTAGCCGAAGAAATTCTTCTCGGAACTGTAGGAAAGGATTCTGACAATGAACTAGCACCATTGGCTCTGGTATAGAAGAATTCTGTCGGGAAAGGTTTTGAAAAACAAATCTTAACAAATGGATCGGTTTGTATTGAAAGTTCTTACCATCCGTAGTAGATGCTAGCAGTGCGGTATCCATGCGATACGATTCGACGAACGGAACGTCAAAAACGGATCGACCGTGCGTACCATCCTGCCTTACGTGGTTTGAATGGGTGCATTTGCCGAAGGAATTAAATTCGGACCCTGTTGTGAAGGAATTGAGAGAACATGAGGGTTCCCATTTATAACCTCATATGCACTCAAGCTAAACTCCGTGCCGTCGATAAAACCCGCTATATCCGTTGTCACTTCTAAAAATTATATCCGCGTTAAGAACACATTTGAACTGTACTTAATTGATAAATTCTCAGCACTTGCTTGGCATTTTCCGATTTGAACTTGTTTTCTTCAGCGCGAAGCAAAATCAAGCTCCATGGAACGTTATCCATAGCAACCTATCGACGGCGTAACAACACTCAATGGAAATCAACAACATTATCTCCACGGCATAATTCCAATTTAAATTTATAACGGGCGAAAATATGCGGCGAAATGACTTCTGCTCAGTGATAAGGGAGTAATGGTTATTTCCAAGTTTTAATAAAAATAAAGTTATATTTACGCATAAAATCCGTAAATATATATTGTAAGCTTAAGTCGAAATAAGTATATGTCGATTAGAATAGTGTTTGCCTAAAATATTGAACTTTTTGCCAGGCTTTGAAGCAAACTGAAAACTAGTGGCGGAACAGCTAAATAACTAGAGCAATGTGTGATTCGGAAGAACGCCATAAATTATTCTTCTTGTTTAAGAATGCGCATAATTGATTTTGATGTCATTGTCAAGGTAAATAAGTTGTTCTGAAATTGTTCAATCTAAATATAATATAATATCATTTTTTTTTCTCACGGAAAAGTTACTCAATTCTCGTAAAAAGTGGAGCAACTCAATTGATGAGTTGTTCCACTTTTTACGAAAACTGAGTAACTTTTCCGTGAGAAAAAAAGGGACAGTAATACAAAGGAAAGAGAGGCAGTTTTGAGCGTGCAACTGAATTTTGTTTGCTGCAATGAATGATGTTGGCTCTATGTGCGGGTCAAAAATCTGCTGTCACTTTTGTTTTGATTAACAATCAGTAAGCATGAATTTCATTTGATGAAATTTGAATATCATCTCTTGTGATGATTTTTTATAATTAAGTGATTTTGAATCCTAATCCAAACATGGAACAACCAGGGCCATCATCATCGTCCCAGAGGAATAGATGCTAGCAATATTGTGCAAGAATACCCTGGACTGGGTTGCCATTACATTTTTCCGATCCCGACGGGTAATGGATATTCATTGTGGTTGATTGAATTTCATTTTTGATATTTCGAAATTCGTTTTGAAAATGAACTTGTTTATATAAATGAATATCAAAGCATTTTGAAAATTGAACGTTCATTCTTCTGGTTACATTTTTTGTCATGAGTTATCATTTGATTTTCGCATAGAACTTATAGGTAGTCAATGTTATGTTGCCTGAAAATCCACGCTTTTGAATCTAATGAGTATGACTTTTACCAAGACTGTTCTTGACTATGATCATGGTAGCAAGGACTATTCCGGCATTATTGCAAATGTTGGATCAACTATTTTTAATGGCCGTTTTGCCCATGATCATAGTCGGTTCAAAATCACTATACTGCAATAGTCATCCTAACCCCCAGTAATGGTATAATTGACTATCAAATTTGTCTCAGTGTACGTTCACACTACTGCTTATATTACGTGATATAGAGTATCTTGATATGAGCAACTATACATCTTGTTTTCACTGAAAATAATGTACATGTCATTTGATATCAAGATACTCTATATATCACGTAAGATAAGCTGTAGTGTCAACGTACTATTAGGCTCTAGGATTGGACAGTAATTTATAGCTAGAACGTAGAGAAGTGAAGAGAAAGTATTGATAGTTCCGTTAGAGTATCGCAGGCAACTAGCAAAATATTCAAACCGGCAACGCATTACCTTCGGCCGCTTTCTTGTTTACACGATAACAACGACGCCCTCCCCCCTATGCTCTCGGATATTCTTTTAAACTTATTTTCTTCCTATTTTCTACTTAACTCACAAATTTGTAAGATTTTTGTAAGATTTGACCGTCGCTGATTGTCTGCCAGTTTTAGTCAGGTGAAACCTGTTCCAATGGTTTGACTTAAAAATTAGAGAGGTTACGGAATTTTGTTCAATACTACCAAGCGGAATTTTGACAATTGATGTTCATGGAACGAAATGTCATCTTCACTTACGGAATAATCGAGCGGATAATTTTTTCTCAAGGTCGGTATCGTGTTCGAAAGAAATTTCTATTTCTATCCAAAACCCATGTTGAATTCCGTTTACTGAAACGGAAAATTAAAGAATCGAAAAGAAATTTCTGCAGCAGTATCCACCAGAAAATATCGAAAAATAAAATTGGAATTTGTATGGTTTCCATGCAAACTGATGGGAGCTGTCACTTTTACTTACGGAAAAATATCCCGCTCGATTATTTCGTAAGTGAAGGTGATATTTCGTTCCATGCTGATCAATTTTCAAAATTCCGCTTGGTAATATTGAACCAAATTCCGTAATCTCTTTACTTTTTAGGTCGATACTGGCCTTTAAGTAAAAGTGACAGCTCCCTTTTGTGTGGAAACCTTACAAATTCCAATTTTATTTTTCGTTATTTTCAGATCGATAATGTCATAACGGAATATTCGGATTAAGCAATTAATAAAAACGCACTTCTTCTGTACACGCAGAAACACCGTTCCGTAAAGACGCACCTTTATTCGTTGCTCACTGAAACTCTACACTCAGCCAAATAATCTTAAGTATTTCATAAGGTTGAACTTATGAATGCTGCTATGGAATTTCATAAGGATCACTTATGAATGGATTTTATTTCACACGACGTTGTTCTTGTACGCGTTTAAGCTTCCCTGATTACAAGTGTTGACAAATACAAGTGGGCAAGTCACTGGACCCATAACCTCAACGTCCAAGGTTCGAATCTAGGTTGCTCCATATTTTTATTTTTTTGATCATTATATTTCATAAGATACATTTATGAAATTCATACTGATTTCTTATAGCAAATAATCATAAGGCAATCTTATGAATATCGAAAGTTTACTTCGCTGAGTGTATAGATCAACACTTGTAATCAGGGAAGCTTAAACGCGTACAAGAACAACGTCGTGTGAAATAAAATCCATTCATAAGTGAGCCTTATGAAATTCCATAGCATCATTCATAAGTTCAACCTTATGAAATTCTTAAATATTTGGCTGAGGTGGTTCTATTACAGTTAATTCGACACAAATTTCATTAGGCTTAACTGACAAACGTAAACAATGGCTTCTTCCTTAAATTTCTCGTTATTGAAAACTCGCCTAATCAATCCACCACGATCATTTCGAAGGAAGTGTTCACTATCCGATAAATTGGAGTTACATGTGGAAGCTGTACGAGAAAATTTACGGAAAAGCCATTGTTACGTTTGTCAGTTAGGCCAATGATTTTGTGTCGAATTAAGCTATCAATCCCAATAGTTGCCAGACATTACAGATACTGCTGCAGAAATTTCTTTTAAATTATTGTAGTAAGTATTGTAGCTGATTATCGACTGTGACTTGGTAGAGTTAAGAAGATTTCTCTGTCTTTCAGTCTTTTTGAATAATAAAAACAGATAATTTTCTATTTCCGACGTTAAAATAATAAAGGGTGACAGAAACAGTATAGACCAGTAACATTTCCAAACTAAGGGGCTATTAAGTAGAAAAGCCAACTGAGTTCATCAGATATAGTTCAAATGGACTTCAGCTTACCTAATAAACAACTGAGTATTATAGTCATTTATTCAATAAAATGGTCTCACTATTTTCATTTAATGCTCATTTCAGCCAAAAGTGTCCAACACATAGTTATAATCAACCATCGACAGCGCGTTACAATAATGCTTGCATCGTTTTCGGTTATTGCCAGTGCGGAACTGGGTTCGCCCTAGGTCCGCCCTAAGATCTGGATCCGACCCAACATCGATGAGGTTCGCTCTCAACACGGAAAATGAAAAGTACTGGAAATTTGAGTTTTAATTTCATAAATTTAAGTAAACGCGTTATAGTATATTATTAGGGAACGCCCATTAATTATGTCAAGCAAAAAGCGACTTATTATAACCTCCCCCCATTTCACGTTTTTTGCATGGACCATTAATTTTTTTTGTATGGATTGTCACGTAAAAATTGTACCTGATGGTAGACTATAGTTGCAAGCAAGCAATAAGGGAATTGTTAAACTAATAGCTTGAAATGCTTAAGAAAGAAAAAGTGGTGAATAATTCTTTTTATTCGATGTCAAAAAAAAAACAAAGTATTTCAATTAATGAATTATAAAATTTAGCAATTTTATTCTTAATTCTTCCATACAAAATTTTCATCATCAACATCATTCCATCATTGTTTTACATTAAATTGCAAAAATTGAAAGAGGAGAAAAACAGCAACACTATTACGACAAACACAATTTACTGCATTACATTACCGAACACTGCTCATCGTTCTTCGAAGAGCCAGGCGATCTGGCGCTACCGGTCCGACTGACGCCCAATCTTGCTCCGCCTTCCTCGAGAAAATACTTATCCTTTGGTCCGGCGGAAGCGTTTATCGACTTCATCCGAATCCGCTCGGCATGAGCCACCTCTTCGCCGTCCTGATTGACCAATCTCGTGCTAACGTTATCTCCGGTGGCCCACGACTGACCCTTCATCAGCAAGCTGCCCGGAGGATCCGGCTTGTGATTCGACGAAGCCGACCAAATGGCAATGGTTGAGTTTCCCTCCAGTTTGGTGCCCTTGGGAAACTTGTAACTCAGCTCGGAGGATTCGGTCTTACGAATCACTTGCCATCCTTCCAACTTCTGGCTTTGCTTGGATTTGTTGTGCACTTTGACGAACTTGCCTTCCGGATCGCATTCGGATATTTCGATGTCTCCCTTAGCCGACGAGGTGACGGAGTAGTCAAGGGAATCGTCCATAGCGTTGCGTTTTCGTTTGTAGGACGGAGTGCGGAACAGGCGAGACGAGGTGCTTAATCCAGTGGAAGTTGTACTGGTTACGTTTGGCGTTATGTTCAGACGAGTTTCCTCCGAGGAGAGCAGTCGATCATACGCTGCAATTTCCATATCCAAGGAGATTTTAATATCCATCAGATCTTGGTATTCCTTGAGCTGAACAGTCATCTCGTCCCGCAGCCGCGCGAGTTCCGATTCTAGCTTTTGCCGTTCATCTTCGTGCTGCGTGCGTTCAAGAGTAAGGCGCGCTTCCAGATTATGAATGCGGGAATCGTAAAGGTCGGACATTTCGTTCCGATTCATACTTAGCTGGGATTCGTATTGATCGCGAAGTTCTTGAAGAGTCTGCTGTAGCTTTGTTTCGTACTGATCCATAAGATAACCATCGATTTCGCTCAACTCACTCTGTCTGCGCATTTTACTTTCCGACAGCTCCTGACTGTGAACCTGCTCCTTAAAGGTCAGCTCTTCGCGAAGACTTTGTATATTATTTTCCAAATCGACGCGAATCAGTGTTTCGTGTTCGAGATCCTTCCGCATGGTATCGAAAGCCTTACGTAACTTGGCTGCCTCGGTATCCGCTTCCCTTAGTTCATCCTGGAGTTTTTTCTTCTCCGAGCAAGCGCTGTTATAGTTGGCCGTCAGCTCAATGCACTTCGATTCATTCTCCCGGGCGTGCTTATCCACTTCGCTTAGCTCTTTGATCTTCTTGTTCAGCTTAATTCTGAGAGTGTCATTTTCCTCCCAGTAGCGCTTGGCGTCAATCTCCACTTTAGCCCTCTCCCGGGCCGTCTCGTCGAGCAGTTTTCTGGCATCCGCCAATTCGCTCTCATAGATTGCCTTCAGATTGGCCACCTCTCGGCTGGCTGTTTCCTGACATGAGGCCAATTCCAGGGACAGCTTGGAGTTTTCTTGTTCCAGGTAGCGAACACGTTCAATGTAGCATGCGAGACGATCATTCAGATTCATTAGGCTGTTTTTCTCGTGCAGCCGACTGCGACGCGATGGACTGAGGGCTGTTTCCGAAGATTCCGTCATGCTGGACACGGTGGAAGCCGACGACGAAACCGACTGGGCACCGGACGTAGACGTCGGTTTGGTTGTGGATTTTTTGGATTTCCCCGACATGTCGGAGCTTCACGGAAAACAGGCGATTGGTTGGTGTTGTTGATCACGTGCACAATCTACACCGATTGTAAGGTGGAAAAGACGCGCCGAATGGTATGATGTACTGCTGAAAGGAAGCCATTGTTTTTTGGTGAGTTGAGATACAGTTATAAATCCATGGAGTTTTATTCGAATGACATACCAGTAGCCACAAGGCGGAGAATTGAGATTAAATCGTCGTAATTTGTTATTCTCAAATTGAATATCTTCTCGGATCGTTAAATCTAAATCAAACGATTATAATTATTACACTTATAATGAATAGCTGTAGACTTGCTTATGGCTATGAATGCACTGTGCTGTGGATGGGCTATTGTTCGAATCGTTTGACCTGATGCAGTGTTTTAGCTGTTTAGGAAGGAAGAATATGGCAACGATCAGTGCCCAATGGGAGGTTGTTAGTTGCTATAATTAGCTTGATAATTGATTTGGCTCATTTGTGTGGCTTATTTTTCAACCCCGCCATATATAAACAACATGATCGCCCATCTGACTCATGTGCAAACCAGTTGATAATTGAATTTATCTTCTTTCTTTTTTTATCATTTCAAGCTTATTGCTTTCACAATTCGCTTATTGCTTGCTCTCAACTTAGTGTTCTAAATGCACTTCCACAGTTATTAATTGAGAGCTTTCGATGCCAGGTACCATTTTTGCATTAGTATGATTGTGTGGCAAGTACAATCATACTCTAATGCCCAGGGAGTCGAGAAATTTTGCGTAACGAAAAATTCCTAGACCAGACCAGGAATCGAACCCAGCGACCTTCAGCACGTTGTTGCTTTGAAAGTGCGCCTTTGCCGACTGAGCTAAGGGATTTCATATGTTTATTAAATTTACAGAAATACAAAAATGAATTTTGCCGATGACAGTATAATTTTATATAGCTTGGTAAGAACACGTATTCGTTTTCTCTAGGAGTGACAATTTATTGATTTTTCAAATTAAATGCGAGCTTTTAAGTGGAATACCTGTAACGGGAAAATGAGAGGAAAGAAGAAGAAGAATACTTGAAAAATAGACTTAACAAGTATGAACATAAATGCATTAAAATGTAAAAATCGTCGACTACATGAAAGTAAAATGTTAGAAACGAAAGTTAAAACGAAGGTTAAATAACAATTAGAGTAAACAAATAAGAAGCATAACACAGTGAACCAAGAGAAAAGACTGGAGAGAACAGGAGACAAGTGAGGGTAACGAAGAAAATAATTTGGAAAATATGTAAAGAGAAGAAACGAAATTTAAAAAAAACACTAATATTATTAAAGAAGATAAGTGAAAGAATTAAAGAAAATGAAACATTCCGTACAAGAAGATGTAAATCCGTAGAGATAAGACGCTCAAATTGCAGGGAACCTGGATGTTTAAATAATTATTGGATAACTTAGCAAAATTTAACGACACGAATGCATCCAGATGTAAAGTTTTATTAAAATTATTCTATATTGTTGATTTTTAAGATTTCAACAGTAATGAAAGAGTTTATAAAAATTAATGTCGATGGTCTGCTGTCTAAATAAACCATCTAAAATAATTTTCAGGATGTAATGACAAAAACCTTGTGTGTGTGTGTGTGTGTGTGTGTGTGTGTGTGTGTGTGTGTGTGTGTGTGTGTCGTGTACTAATACTTGTATTAATAGTCGAGTATTAGTACACGACACTGAAGAAGTCTGCACATTGTAAACGAAATACGCGTACCTGTCAAGATAAGGAATAAAGGTAGTCGGAATTAAATGGAAATTACGAATCTTTCTTCTCATTTTCTAGTCACAATCACTGTGCAACGAAAGAAAAACCTTGACAGCTCTCCCTTTGTACACCACATAGTGACTGCATTAGTGGTGAGTACAGCTTTTCATGCGCTCATGCCCGTTGGCTTCGTTCGTTGCTTCTGACCAGCAAGTGGCCATTTTCTACGTTGCACTGGTTTTTCTTTTTTTCACTTCACACTCTGCCTCTAATCAAAATCCCCCGCTTTGAAGCGACTTTATATCTATTTCAAAACTGCTAATAATCATCAATTCGCTCGCGACAAATCGGAATAATACTCTAGTTTAATCTTTTATGTGCGGGTGGCACAATACTCAGCACAAACAAACAAAACTTAGCTGATGTAACTCTTCCTCCGGGTGCGGGGGCGCAGCACAAAAAAAAAACAAATGAAAAAAAAAATGGGTAAATACTACCGATCATCACAAATTTTGGGAGGGAACTTACACAAAGCACGGGCAGGTTATATGATTGCAATGTTTGTTTCAGTTGAATTACGAATTATTGTTTGATTTTTTGTTTGCGTAAACGACGCAGCAAAAACAAAACACGTCACTTTCAAAGCACTGCTTGCTGCGATCTTTTTCGAATTCAAAACCATGTGATCTCAATTTGAAAACCTCGGAGCTTATCCAGGACTTTTATCCATACATTTTTTTGAAATTTTTATGAAGCGTAAACTTTGGTCAAACCCCCTCTTCCACACAAAAAAGTTTACGTGGTTTATGAATAGCCCCTAAAAACATGTTTAAGCTCTTGAAAGGCGATGCATTGATGCAAAAACTACAAAAATAACTTTTTTTTATTGCGGATTTCAACGCTAAAAAACCCCTGCAAACCTTACCGTTACATTCCATATAATCTTGAACCATTCCTGAACAATTATTGTTGACAACCGTAACCCTTGTTGCTACAACATTTAGCTTTATAGTTGACAACTACAAAGTAACAATTTCCTATATAGTTGTAACAATATGTCAGATGGTAAAAGGCCAAAAAACAATATGCTGAATAGGTGGTTAAGTTCAGTAACCATAAAAAATGGCAGTTTCCACGAACAAAACAAAATGTTTTCTGTTCTCTATGCCAAAAAGTTGGTATATAATCCAGACCGAGTGCAGATAATTAAAAACCTTTCAATGACAATATGGCACGCATTTACAATATGTGTAAATGTGTTAATTCATCATCTAAACTGATGAAAACAAGGTTAAACTATTTGATAACAATAACATAACAAGTGATAATATATGTTACGTTTGAAATATAGTTTTAACTGTATAGCAAATTGTTTTTTGTTATGCGGGATGTAACTTATGATAATACGCAGAACGCTATAGAAACTTACTTGTTATACTTACTAAGTGTTCTCAATGCACTTCCACAGTTATTAATTGCGATCTTTCGATGCCAGGTACATTTTTTGCATTAGTATGATTGTGTGGCAAGTACAATCATACCCTATGCCCAGGGAGTCGAGAAATTTTCCTTATCGAAAAATTCCTAGGCCAGACCGTGACTGACTGAGCTAAGGGAGGACCCCAGGTTGCACCATTTTATTATTATTTTTTCAACATCATTATAATTTCATAAGAAAAGTTTATGAAATTCAAACTGATTTCTTATAGCAAATAATCATAATGCAATCTGATGAGTATCGAAAGTTTATTTTTCTGAGTGTAGGATACAAACTAATGTGATAGACTTAAGCCCCGTTCGCATTACAACCTATATTACGTGATATAGAGTATCTTGATATCAAATGCCATGCACATTATTTCCAGTGAAAACTAGATGTATAGATGCTGATATCAAGATAGCCTATATCACGTAATATCGGCTGTAGTCTGAACGGGGTGTTAGTTAATTTCGGCATGCACTCTTCATAAATTTTATAAAGTTAAGTTAGTTGAAGTTTATAATGTCAAGTTCATAAAATGTATAAAGTTAAGGTCATAAAGCTTAAGCTCATTCAAGTTTTTGTCGCAAACGTAAACAATGGCTTCTTCCGCAAGCTCAATAATAATGAATTACCACGATGATTGTACAGAAGAGGAGTTCTTCTTTACAATAGAAGTGGTAGTTTTCTTGAGCGAGTTTGCATTTTAAAGAAATTTGCGGAACAAGCCATTGTTTACGTTTGCGATATTGGCAATTATGCAAACTCCTTGTCGATTTGTTCTATCATGCATGTCGTGCCTTGGCATTGATCAATTTGTTTTGATGGGCCATATTTCGACTAAGATTTTTCATTAAGGCTCAACTGACAAACGCAAACAATGTCTTCTTGCGTAAATTTGTAGTACTACAAAATTTACCCATGTAAGCTTCCAATTCTATAGAAGAATCCAAGTTGAAAAAAGAAGAAGACACCAAGTGGTGATAAATCTGACAGCTCCCATGTGAAAGTATAGGACGAACGTTTTAAAATGCTTCTAATAAACTCAAATGAAAGTTTAATTAAAAGCGGTTTGTTGTATGATGTAAGAAAAATCCTAAACTGCACAATAGGGGCATTATTTTGATTGATTTTTTATTTTGCTGAAAATGTCTTTATTGAGTAGTTTTGGATTTTTCTTACATCATACAACAAACCGCTTTTAATTAGAATTTTATTTGAATTTTTTATAAGCATTTTAAAATGTTCGTCCTATACTTTAACATGGGAGCTGTCAGATTTATCACCACTCGGTGTCTTCTTCTTTTTTCAACCTGGATTCTTCCTTTGAATAGAAGGACTCTCGTTCTTCGAAATGGCTGTGGTTGATTATGACGAAAGTTTCCAAGGTCGAAAAATTCAACAAGAAGCAATTGTTTACGTTTTTCGATTAGGCCCTAATAATAAATATTTGTCGATTTCAATTTTCAGATGTCCAAAATTGTTAAAACCATGTAGTGGTAAACCATCTATGGTGCATCTATATGTGGTTGACAGCGACGCAGAGCCCCTGACCAAACTCGATTTTAAACAGCTTTACGAGTTTTCAAAAAGCTTCAAAAGTTTTACATCGCGACTGGACGTGTGGATGTGCCGACAAGTTCACGAAAAAGGCCATGATTTGGCAAGCGATTTGCAGCTGTGGCCTGAAAACGGAACCATTCGTCACATCCTCAACGATGACATCTCAGGTTTACATCGAAGAATGCCTGAAAAAGCGTTTGTTGCCGCAAGCATAGGGGCAAAGTCATCTCCTGGTCCGATTTGGCCAGCTGCCACTACTACTCCAAGTAAGTGGTATGCTGCCAACAAGATCGGTTTTGTTCCCAAGCTAATTAATCCTCCGAATTGCCCGTAATTTTGACCAATCTAAAAATACTGGGCAATTTCAAATCAGCGACTTCGACGAAGAGGCAGGGCAATCAAGGAAATCGAACAAATGCGGGCAAAATCGAAGAAATGCGCTAAAACCGTGTCCGTTTTTACTGTGCGGGCGCTGATGGGCTCCATTAAGAGGAAGGTTCGCGATTTCATTCGAATTGGAGAAATGTAACCATTGAATACTTTAACTTTGAAGTTTTAATAAAAGTACTGTAAAGCAATTATTAAAGGAATTTTTGAATCGTGAATTACAGGTCTTTTTGTATGTACCAATTGACTTGTAGTTAGCCTTTACCAACAGTATTTAAAAGAAATATTTAACTTTATTTCTGGAATGGAAAAGTTCAACTTTTTATTTATATGAAACTTTTGACAACCCTCGTTTTGACGAAGGACTTACGTCTCTCTTATCTATTCCTGTATAGGGACGCCATTCTTAAATTTCTGAAATCAAAAGTGTTACGCAGGTTTGGTGATTTTGAATGATAATATCTGCTCTTTCATTCGACAGGTAGAACCACAAAGCTGAGTCCCTGTTGCTAACTTTATTCATTTTTTTAACTAGCTTATTTATTTTGAAAGCTCAATTGCGTTTGCTTTACGGAGCCGAGAATTCATTGATGTTGGTATAATGTAATGACTTAATACTAGGATTAGTAGGACTTGGGCCGTTTACTCGCGGTTTACCTGTGGTAAAAATAGGTAACATTTTTTGGGGATGGGTTAGACAGAGGAACATGGAGAAAGGATTTTGTAGTCTCATCAGGTAGTTGTTGCCAGCACAATAACTTGGTGCGGAATGGTCAGGGCTCCATTCATATGTTCGGCCGCATGTGTATCAAGAGTTGCGTTCTGGTGGTGTCATTATCCGTGCATTTCCAGACTGCGTGATCGATGTCTTCATAACCGTTTCCACACCGGCAAAAATTGCTTTCCTCGAGGTGAATTCGAAAGAGATGTGCATCTAACTGGTAGTGGTTGCACATAAGTCTACTCATCACACGGATGAAATCACGGCTAACGTACAGGTCCTGTAAACCACGCCCTCGATGAAACAATATGACTGATTGAAGATAACAGCCGTCTTAGATTTCCGGTATCCCAATCGGTTTGCCTACTTGAAAGGGTACTTTGACGTACTAAATGGTAAAATTCTTGGTGTGAAATTTCTCTTTCATACAATTCGACTTCCTGGGCGCCCACCTTTGCGAGCGAGTCCGCTTTCTCATTGCCTGGGATTGGGCGATGTGAAAGGACTCATACAAAGGTGATCAAATATCATCTATCAACCAGCACACTCACCTGTTCCCCTAGTTTTGAAAGGAAATGAGATAAGTGTCTACGAGGTTTCATCGACCGAAGAGCCTCCGAGAAGATGAAGTAATGGTCTGCGGCTAGGTCTGCGGGCATGTTGGAAATCATCCCCAATGCGAAGTTGATTGCTGCCAGCTCAGCAACATAAACAGAACATGGTTCTTTTTGTTTGTGGAAGGCCCTAGAATTTTCATTGAAGACACCGAAGCCAGTGGATCTATTGAGGCGAGACTCATCATGACATGTTGGTACTTTTCATTAAAAATACGTGAAATAATAATAGAACGAAGTTGTTCCGGAATTCCATGAGGTGCTTGTTTCATGGAAATATCATAATAAATGGAGGAACTGCGGTCGTGAGCGTGGTTTGGATTGTGTGTTCCGTCCTAACATTTCTTCAAACTGGTCTATTACAAATGCGTTTTTCAACCTTATTCATTAAATTTGTTAAAGCTAATTAAAAAGTACTTAAAAATATGTCAAAACGCACAAAGCTAAGGCTTGCTTCATTTAGAATTGGAACAAACTTTTGCTCATATTGTGGCGCTCCTGGTGGACAGATTTGGAAGTTCTTGGCGCCCACGTGTCGGGAATTTTGTCAGCTTCACGTATATTTCCTTTTGACATTCCGCAAATCAACTGTACTTTGTAAACAATCAACATGGAAGCCGAAAGAAGGGAAAAAAATGTGCACAGTTATTTGGAAAATCCATTGTGGTCTGCATCTAGGCTAGCTAAACAGCTGAAATTGCCCAGAAATACCGTATGGCGCGTTATCAAACGGTATAAGGAAACATTGACGACGATTCGGAAGCCTCAAGCCAATCGTCGGAGTGGAACTGTCGATCGGAAACTGCGTGGTAAGATTTTGAAGACGATTAAGAGTAATCCCAATCTGTCGGACCGTGATTTGGCCAGAAAATTCGTTGCTGCCCATAGTACCGTGAGGAGAACTCGACTCCGGGAAGGAATCGAGTCGTATCGAGATAGCAAACAGCCAAATCGGACCATAAAACAGAGTAGTGTGGCCAAAATCCGTGCTCGGAAGCTATACGACCAGGTGCTGACCAAGTTCGACGGGTGTCTTCTGATGGAAGATGAAACCTATGTCAAGGCTGACTTCGGGCAAATCCCAGGTCAAAAATTTTACTTGGCAACGGCTCGGGGGGATGTTCCAGCCAAATTTAAATTTGTTTTTACCGACAAATTTGCACGAAAATTCATGATTTGGCAGGGCATTTGCAGCTGTGGCAAAAAAACGAAAGTTTTCGTTAACGTGGATAGAGCTAAACAACGAGCTGGACTGTAAACTTACAAGAAAGTTATGACTCCAAATCGCATGAGCATGAGCATGAGCATGATTGACCGCCCACGGATGCTACTCCGTTATTGCCAGATCAGCTGTATTTACACAAAGAACCAACAGATGATGTTTGGGACTAACATGCATCTTCAATGTGTAAAAACTGGTGATCCATTACAAAGCAATACCGGCGCCGGCCGTGTCCGAATGCTGGTCAAATAGGGAATGGGAAGGAAAGTGTTGACATGATACTCGCTTTGAAGGAAGCCGAGAAATCCTCTGCACTTCCACGAGAAATCACTGGGATGTTGAATAGTTGGGGAAAGGTTAGTTGCTGGGTTCGTTTTGGTTAACGATAAGCTGAAAGTATGTAGTATACGCCAATAGCAATGGACCGCTCCAATGTGACTGAAAAGAGACAAGCGTAACGATAAACAAAACAAAACGAAATAGACAAAATAAAATAAAACAGGATATTAGATATTGTCTTCAAAATATGGTAGAAATAAATTATTTGTTGCTTTGCAAACCAGCTCTCCTCGATATCCTAGATGGCCAAGTGTTGCTGGACCGCAGCTGCTGCCGTCGGCACTCGTCCACATCAACCCGTCCGTCGCCGACGTGTTGGAAACCTTCCGGTAGTAACATGATATGTGTGTCTAATACACTCTTCTTGCACTGATTAATTTACAAACTAATCCTGAACACCGAATCAAAATTCACTTTGGCACGGTTGTGGTATTTTTCTCTGAAATCTAGTTCTAGATACTGGCATATCTTCCCCCACAATACCCGCAAACGACGACACTTTGGACCTGAGCTCGCTTGAGGGACAATCACCAACACACAACAGCGCAATTGAATGTATGCCATTTTTAAATGAAACGTGAGCACGGCGCGATCCTACGACACGCAATACACTTCTATTTTCAGCTCACCGGAACCAATTTCACACGCACACTAGTAATCCGCGACGCAGAACAACGTGACGCGCAACGAGGTGCTACTGCCACGTCACGCTACATAATACCGTTGTGTTGTTGTTGCCGCTGATGCGATGCAAACTATTGCCAACACACACACAACCACGTACCTCTATATATTTACATTTTGATGAATCGCATCCATGGTGAGTGAATAAAAAGAAAAATCCAATCCACCATTCTCACACCAACACCACTGCGCTCCCAAAAAGTGCAAAAGAAACCGACAGACGTAGAGAGAGCGCTATCACCTCAGCGCGAGAGGGAGAGATTGAGCGAAAAAAATTTCAGCAAGACAACTTTTCTTCACTGCCAATGGAGGCTGAGAGCCAAGCAAAACACTATGTTTCACCACTTTTCCAAACTTTTTAGCGACGGAAAATATCACTTCCACAACGTACGTGAATTCTGCTCGCCTGGAGAACACTTTTCAGGCGCTTTCGAGTGCGATTTCACCCGCACAGTCAGTTTTCCAAAGGAAGACAGAATATACACAAACTTCGCATCATCAGCAGTTTTTTTTTTGCCGGTAGTTTCGCTGCCCGTTGTATTCTGATCATCCTATCCTCATCATGGCAACTATCTTCCATGGTAAATAAAATAGACTTACTGTGATTCTGTTCATCCTACAGATACTCCTCGTTGAAGGAATCGTCAGACATCTTCCCGTATTGATATTTCAGATAAGTTTTTTGTTTACCAACAATCCTTTTTCTGGACGGATTAAAATTTCGTCCATTTAAATTAAAACTGTCGATGTTCAACTTGAAACATAAAAATTATTTAAAGGAAATAGAGAGCATGTTTCGAACAAAAATAACAAGTTTTGAATCAAATTCAAAGCATGTTAATTTCAACAATAAATTCATCGGGAATTTTAACGTGTACTTTCCTCTCAAGAATGTGTGGCCGAGGCAAGCATTCGCCGTTCCAACATGAGCCAATCATCACATTAATCAGTAGATTATTTGCTCGGTTCTTGGAACCTGTTCGCATTCAAGCCCCAACCAGAATTAAACTAACTCCGATGCATAGAATTAATAAAATTTAGAACGCAACCAAAATAATCTAAATATTTTCTTAAAATAATAACAATTTATTCCTGTTTCAAAAAAATTTACGTTTATTCTTATTATTAATATGTTTAAAATAAACATAACATGATTTTTATTTCAAACATCAATGGTTTTTGGTTTTAAACATAAAACATGTTTAAAATAAAGCAAGTTTATGTTTGCAACCAGAATAAAATTGATTTATGTTGGATTCACCTGGGAAATGTTTGTAATGACGGTATTTTTTTTTTCTGCGTGTACCTAAGAAAAGTAAGAGAAATTTGTTCTGACGGAGCAAATGCTATATTCGAAATTCGAACTTACTCCTAGTAAAGTTAAACTTTATTCATACGAATTTAAGCAAATGCTCAAACAGTTTACTTTACTCATACTGGTTTGCTTGTGAGTAATTACTCGTTTTATTCATATGGCCTATTAGGTCATATGAATAAAGTGAGTAAAAGCTTTTACTTTGCTCAAATGCGTACGTCAAACCTTTTACTTGAGCATTTACTCACATCGATATGACAAAAGCGAGAATTTGAGTATTTACTTTTCGAGCATCCAAATCCATATGAATAAAAAGTATAATCTGAGTAAATGCTCACAAAATCTTGAGTCACCTGTTGAGCATACTCAGCTGAAATCGAACCAATAGAATCGTGTGTTCCGCGGTTTTTTATGAAGAAAATGTGAACTTTGATGCTCAAACATACTTGGAAGATAATTCTGAACATCTAGGAAGTGTATTATCAATTATACAAAGGATGAAGTATTTTTGGTGATCTCGGATTTCAAGTAACAAATAAATATTTTTGTGGAAACGATTTATATGCATGGTTTGATTTACACAACAACAATCACAACATGGTTTAAATTTACATCACAACAGAAAAGCTAATTTTAAAAGTTCATAGAGCTTACTAAGGTCATAGCCTTCCATCAACTGGAAAAACTTTCTTTCCAATTCGTTCAGAATAATTTTTCGATTTGCAATCTACTTCCGGTCCGACTTTACTTTGCGTCTTGTTGTAAATTTTTATCATCACTTGCTGAACGGACATGCATTTTTCTGTTTCGCTGACGGCGTTTGAGATTTTTCCTGTAGAGTTCTCCAAAGGAAGCCAGAATATACACAAACTTCGCATAATCAGCAGTTTTTTTGCTGGTATTTTCGCTGTCCGTTGCATTCTGATTTTCATTTTCACTATCCTCACAATATCAACTATCCTCCATGGTAAATAAAATAGACTTACTGTGATTCTGTTGATCCTCCAGATACTCCTCGTTGAAGGAATCGTCAGACATCTTCCCGTATTGTAGAAAGTTATGACTCCAAATCGCGACGATAAACAAAACACGTTGGCCAAAGCACGATCGCGAAAGTTATACACGACGATGCCGAAGAAGTTTGATTGCGTGGTACAGCACAAGAAACTTACATCAAGGCAGACTTTAAACAGATTCCTTGACAGGAATTTTATACGGCAACTGGACAGGGAAAGGTTGTAGATATTTGCAATCACATTAAACTGTCAAAGTTCGTGAACAAATATCTGGCGTGGCAGCTGTACCTGTGGCTTGAAGAGCAACGTTTACATTGCGACCGGAACCGTCAACCAGGACATTTATCTGAGCGAGTGCCTACAAAAACTTCTACTGCCTCTCCTGAAGCGACACAATTGTTCCGTTCTATTTTGGTCGGATTTGGCATCTTGCCATTACGGATAAAATGCCATGGAGTGGTATGCTGCCAAGCCCAAGGACAAAAACCCTCCCAACACGCCAGAGCTCCGTCCAATCGAACAATATTAGGCCATCGTCGAGCGGAACCTTAAGAAGACTCAAAAACTGTTGTGATCGAGAAACAGTTCAAGGCAAATTGGCGTTCTGCGGCGACAAGGAGACTGTACAAAATCTTATGGCATGTTTAAACGATAGACCCGGCAATTCGCATTCGGTAAAAAGAAATGCGTGTAAGTTCAATGATTTTTCATTACAACATCAATTTTCGGACGTTCAGTTAGTTTAAAATACAGGTGCAAAACTGTTTTTGTATGACCGAAACCCATTTGCAAAGTCTTTCGTTTATCCATCCGATTCTGTAGAACCACCTCGTCCACTTTGTTCGCCACAGGACGCCAGTTTGCGGAGCTCTTACAGATCATGTCTTCCTCTGGATGGAAAGTAAAGCTGTTGGTCCCGGTCCATGTTTTAATGGGATATTTAGGATCCAGGTCAGCTCGTTGGTGTGACGAGTCAGCCTTTGGCTAAAAGTCATGTATATACAAAACAACAACAACAACACTTTCACCCTAATATCCCGTTCACACTACAACCTATATTACGTGATATAGAGTATCAAATGTCATTCACATTTTTTTCAATGAAAACTAGATGCATCGATGCTGAATCAAGATAGTCTTTATCACGTAATATAGGTTGTAGTGTGAATGGGGTATAACTCAAGACTCGACTCCACTTGAACACTCGACGTGGGTTGCTTTGGTAAAATTTGATTAAATAAGTCTCGAGTCTGAAACAGTAGCCTCATAACTGACTAACAAACTTACTCTTCATTGCCTCCATATCTTGAACAATATTTGTTTGCTGGAATCACCATTAATACCCGAATCATATCACATCATATTCGAAATAGGAAGTTCAATGTGATTACATCTCCCTCCCACTGATCTACTGTGGATTATCCACGGGCACCGATCAAAGTTTGTCCGATATTCATACGACACACGTTTGTACACTAATCATTAACCTTCAAAACGGTTACATTAGCTGCCATTCACATGACTTTTGTCTCCATTCGATCACGAATAGGCACACAACAATTAAGACATATACGAGGGTGGCCAAAACAAAGCGATCATAATTCCGGAGTAGCCGTAGCATCCGACTGAGCCACCAGTATCATTCGGTTGGTTGACTCCGGTGTGAATCGTTTATCCTCTTTTTGACCTGTAAATTTGCTGTGTTCTTGCGCGGACGTCAGAAGTGCTTAAAATGCAAATTTCAACATTAACAGTTGTCTTCGGGTTTGTTCTTTGTGGCCGGCAAATTTTGGCAGAAGAAACCAAAACGTTTCCAGGGTAAAGATCCGTTTCGCGTCGGTGACGTTTGTTGCATGGTTTTAAATTATTTCTTTCATTTTCAACTTCTTTTTATTCGAAATGGTTGTCGCTGAAAAAAATTAAAACAGTGCGGAGATAATCATTCCCGCTGTTATAGGCCAAGTGGCTCCAGCTATTATTGGCGCTATCATCGGTGGAATAAGTGGTATCGGTGGAGGTGGCGGAGGAGGGATCCTACCACCCTTGCCACCCATTTCGGCTTCCCATACGACTGCAGTGGCCACTTCCATTGCCAACAAGCCGATTGCTGTGAGGTGAGTTCATAGCTGATTTACATGATAATGCGATAATTCATTGTGCATCCCACGATAGAAAAGTGGACGAAATATAATCGAAGTTTCAAAGATAAATAATTCTAACATTCAAGTTTCAACAGCCACAGCGGATCCATTTCGACCAGTTCCAGTACGAATGCTGGTTCACATGCATCGGTTGGTCCTGGATCACTCGTATCAAGCTCGAGCAACGCAGGAACCAACGCAATCCAAGGCTTTTCCAAGCGGTGGCAAAAGTTCTTCAAGAATCTTGGCTGAATCCGGTTATTAATTGGCCGCCGTTTGGCAGCAATAGCCATAACAAAAAGAACACGATAATCCGTACAGAAGAAAGTTATCTTAGGCTCAAATAAACGACTGCAGAGAATTCCAAACTGGTTTCTTACTGGGGTAACGGCTGCTGTTTTTGTTACTTCACTAGCGAGGTGCAATTTAAACGTGATTTGATGAATATGCGCCGTCAGAATGATGGGGAACGAATGCGAGGAAGCAGAAATAGGCGAATGGGTCATCAACATTAGTAGAGGATGAACTCGGGGTTTGTCATTGATAGAACTTCTAGAGGGAACGAGATGAACTATTATTGAGAAATGATGTTTTTTTTCCAATTTAATAATATATCTGGAAGAAGTCGTAAAACCGTTACCAGAAACGAAACTGGATGAAACATATTGTACAATCATAGGTTCAAGTGAACTTGTTTTAAATTTCTTCCGAAACGGGTGCTTCAAAACAAATAAACACTCTGTGTTCATGTAAGTTTTGTAAGCATAGAACCTAAAAATTTCATTGAATCTGCTCATATTTAAAAAAATGTAGGCATTTTATTGAACATGTTATGCGAAGAAGTTTTCTGAGTCGAATTTATTAGTATTACTTTTCAATAGCTTTCTGTTTTGCATAGTTTTGACCAAAAAAAAGTGCAGAATATTTCCTTAGAATGGTTACCAACTTCCATTAAAACCAGCAGTTAGTAGTTCCACAGTGAATTGTCCTGAAAAAGCTCAACATTTTTTTTTTGAATTGAACGAAATTTCGATTATACATTCGGTACGAGGTAACTTGAATTTTTATAAAGCTTCTTATACCGTTTCGACATAAGGGTTATATCAATAAAACAACAAAGTCTCATCTATTTTTTTTTTGGTAGAATCTAAGAAAATTATAGGTCAAAAAATATTAACTACCTAAAACACTGTGTGTTTATAAACAATTGACTTCAAAACAGGGGGAAACATTACTCATTATATTTCTTTCACTATACGCTGGATCCTTAATTTACGGACCAAATCGAGGGTTTGTAAATTTAATTAATTCCTAAAAAAAGCTTGTTATTTGGAATTTACTTTGAAAAACGAGGTTACCGTTCATAATCAATTTAAATCTTGTTCACTGCACTGAAAATTTATTTTCGTAAAGTAGCTTTCACGCTTTTCGTAAACATTGATTTTGTACATAGAACAAATGTCTCGTATATTGTATGAAACATTCATAGCGCTTTTTATCTGGTGAAATGCTATCATTACACCTTTTTGTAAAATGCACAAAAAGAACTTCGTGATGACCAGCCAATCGCTGTTTCTCTTTCATACCGAACTCATTAATGATGATGTTTCTGCTGGTATGGGCGGGAATAATTTATCTAACACAAACTATAACTTCATCCCCATCATCAATCATGTTCTCACGAGTCAGCGTGACCTAGTGAGATCAACCACGGATTCAGAATCAGCACTTTCCAAACATTCAGGTTCGAACCTCATGTCAGAAACATTAAAAAGAAACGCTGGACAACTCCACGTGGGTGCCCTCTTTTTGTGTCAATTACATTTTGAGTCGATAAAGTAGATCTGTCAGTCTTTCATGCAACCACCAGAGAGACGTTTCTTTTTAATTTGTGACCAAATATTCGTAGCTTTTTGTATTATTTTTGTACAATGTACGAATGTGCTTTCTGTGTCAACAAAAGATTTGTGCTTTTGACAGTTGCGCGTGTGCCATTAATTACAAATGTATCTTTATAAAACGAAAAAAATGAGTTTCGTTGCAGAAAACAACGAATGGATTTGTGAATATTACCTTAGATGTTGTAATATAAACTAAAATTAACTTTCAGTGTGCCGATTCTTGAAACAATATCATCTGTGAAAAATATTTTGTTTCTTAGTTTCTATATCTGTGAAAAATAATAACTGCATTTTATGATTTTTTGGATTGGTTATAAGCATAAAGACAAGCTTTTTTTTCAAAATAAAAGACATTTTATTGATGTTCGTCCGACTAAATAGGCATTTAGTAATTTGTGGCATCGCCTTTTCCCCATGTCACGGCACCACTTCCCGAGGTAGCGAGGCAGTCAAAATTCATTGGCTCGCTTTACAGCAGGCCGCAACTGATCCATACGTCGCTGTCGAGATACGTTGGAACAATAGAGATCTGACAATTTAGAGACAGATACAAAATACCATTATATGCAACTCGATGGTGCTACACGTTTGCAGTATTTATTATTCGATGGAATATTACTAATTAAAAGCTGCTTAGTCTACCATAAAACAACTTAAACCACCGTAAAAGTAGTGCAATTTGAACTTAATGCCTGGTACAGACATACAACGTACAGCGTGGTACTCCTTTAGTCTAGTACGTGTTATTTGGTACTGGATTAAAGTATTTGACAGTTCGTACAACGGTCAGCGTTGTATGTCTGTCCCAGGCATAAACCTATTCCGTGCTTACAGCTTACCTACACGGAAAAAAATCCGTTGCCGGATTCATGAATAAAAATTCATGAAATCATAAAATGTGTCACTTCATGACATTATGACTATGGCTCATGATATTATGACGAAAACCACAATTATTATGAATAATAACAACTGCTTGGTTGAAAATGAGTCATGATCGTCACAAGCGTTATTTTAAATCAATTCCCGTTTTGATGAATCCAACTCGGAATAAAATATCATACCGCTGAGTCATGGAATCATGACCCTCATTCATGCTTTATAACTGAAATTCCAAAAATCATGAACCAAAACAAACGTATCCATGAATTTGATTCATGGTCGCTCTATAAGCAACAATCAATATGTTACTAGCGATTTGAAATTGGTTCACTGTTGTAGAACCCCTTGGTCCGAATTACACCTTGAAGCCAGCACCTTGTTATACATATTTGCGCCTTTGTTTTGATTTGCTGTGTTATTTTGACAAGCGCAACCCTTGTTGTTGAAGCTCACATACTCTTCCTTTTCTAAAACTTGGTTAATGGGCTGTTTTTCGGCATTTTTCCTTTAAAAAGCGTAATTAATACGAATTAAATTATAACATCATCGTTTTTGTTCCTTCAAATCTCGATTTTAACCTTTGCAAACGACACATTTCAACTTATACCAGAAAAATACCTCTGATGACTATTTTAGAAAAACAATAGATGCTCTAGGTTATCTAACAACTCTCGTGATTTAGGTCTTTGTAGGTGGAACTATCAAGAAATGGGTAGATAGGAAATTGGAGAGGTCCAAAGATCTAATGTGAATCCAAATTTGAGATTTAACGGTGTTCCTGGTTGTCCAAGAACTCTTTGAAAATTTTAGTACTGGATGAAACGCATTATATGCTATATTATTCTCATTTTGACAGATAAATCTGTGATGTAATTTATCAGGACCAGATAATTTTTCATCAACATGGAAGGCTCTGGGAGTGGACAATAATTTATAGCTAGAACGAACAGAAATAAAGAAAAAGTTTAGTGTAACGGCAAGCTGTGAAATTGAAAAATAGTAGTTGAAAACGAGATTTCGAAAGAAATAAATAAGTTGGAAAAATGTTGGACATTGTGTATAGAACTTCAATGTGCATGTCAGGTGAGATGGATCAATTTGGTTTCAGCCGTCTGTAAAAACAGTCACAAAGGAAAAAAGAGACACTTGTTATTCTCCAAACTTCAAATTCTTCAAAATAAGGGTTTACTAGGTAGCTTCCGGTACCTAACGCTGAAAATTTCAGGAATACTTGTTCAGATGGTAATATTTCAAAGACAATCTGTTTAAGACCCTGCCAGGACTCGCCCACCCTATTTATGGCGGTTGATTATGACGTCACAAAGACACTTCAATCACTATATATCAAAATGTGTTCACTAAAGAGCATTGGTGTATTCAGCAAAAATGTGTATTCTAATAATTTCTACAATTTTTTAGAACATATTGAAATCGTCAAATTTGAACAAAGTACTAATTATCTCAAAAAAAAAATCAGTTCTTAGGTAGTGCTGAAAGAAAACCAATAATATCCCTTTAGCGTTAGGCTCTAGAAATTTAGTGTTTTGGGCAACTTTTCTTAAAATTACCTGCTCTACAACTTTGTCCAAAACAATAACCCGTTATCGCGTAGCTGGAAAAAAGTAGAATTTGTAAATGTAGTTTAGCCCTTATGAAAGGTTAGGCGTGTTTTTTTTTCAAAAGATGCGGAATAATATTTTAAGCAACTCTTCTCACACTCAGTCGATAAAATGATAACAAAAGGGTGAAAACGTTTTTGGCCGTCTTTTTTTCAGAATTGTGCCACTGTGCGACGGGAGATTTTCACTGCGGAACTGCGTAGCATGTGTTGCAGAGAGGGCTCCAAGAAATAGAGCGATTCCAGAAAGAGTGTCTGAAACCACTTCTTCGAATCAAGGGAAGGCAGAAAGCGTGGACCTCCCGTACCAAACGCTTTCATATAGAGTTAAATAATGTGATAATTTGTATATTATCGTTGGGAGCATAGATGCTAGAAAGATTAGTTAATGCTTCTTTTGCCTTTGGGAGATTTAAACCAATAGTCTAGCAAAAACTTACCAAAGTTATAGCGCCTTATGTCGCTCACTGAAATTGAGAATATAAAATTTACAGAACAATACATTTAGTTATGTGTTGTAAAATAGTCTATAAACACAATAAAAAGATCAATCCACGCTAACCCATCGAAAACTACGATTGAAGGACCTGGTGAAAATAAGAGTTCGTAGTTGCATTTCGTGCATTCTGACAACTTTGCTTCTATTGATGTCCAAGCTCATCAATTTAGCACCATCCGGGGGAGACTTGGTCCTATCCCCAATGATCTTATTATTTCCAATCCGCCCAAGCAATCGCAGGGTGTTGTGATATTGTGGACGGATTATTATACTTTGAGATAACTTAATGCCGACGTCTACCAAATTTTTTAGACGAGTCGATCGATTTCGCATTGAACTATTCCTTCGGTTCCGTCTCCTGGTCAAGCGCTCCCAGTACTTGTTCTATTTCGAGCAACCGATGGCTTATCGGCAAATGTTCTACGCGTCGAACTAAGTTGCACTAGCTATAATCAGTCCTTGTTAGTTTTTTGAACTTGAATAGTAAGTTTTCCTCGTAGATTGTAGTGACTAACGAAAAAAGTCTCTCTGCCAATTGAATTTTGAATATTGCTCTAACTGTGATGCTCCCCATCGAAATTCATTCCTTCCACAGATGGCTACCAGTCCGAATGACACCAACTGGAGAGATTGGAAGGTGCTTGGCGTTCATGATGCTCTTTTTGTATTTAGGCTTCTCTCTTGTATGATTGATGGTTGATCCGCTAAGATAGCCGGTTTGTCTAGAGATTCATATTTTCTCCAGCACAAGGGTGGCGTTAAAGTATTTTCACTTATTGCTGGCTGATAACAAAGTGGTAAGCTGTTCTGCTTAACGTTCTCATTATAGGATAGCTATCTTTTAAATTTCGTAAGGTTCAAAATTTAGTGTCAAGAAATTGGTGACAATGCAAAACTACACAGCACATCCCCATCCGAATCCATCGTTTGGCAGCAGAGAAAGAGCGACACTTAAAACTCGTGAACCTGTTTCCCATCAAGCTGTGCCTTAAGCAAGCTCCGAAGTGGGTATCATCAGCTATAAAGCAACCTCTGGGTAGGCCTCTCCGGTTCATTCTCATACCGGAGACGATCGAGTGATCATCTTAATTTGCGTTCTGCTGTTATTTTTGTTTGTTTCAACTAAACATCTGTGAGACCGTGAACTTGAAAGTAAGAAATCGTTGTTGCTATTCCTGTGCGATAGAGTAGTGTGATAAGTACGCCTCGTGATGTCGAATGGTGCTTGGCACAGCCTTTATGTACACTCCATGAATCGTGATGCGTTCAGTATTCATTTTTGGAATTTTACCTCAAACGTGACAGTGGCTCTGCTTGGGACGAACAAAATTGGCCCAACAGGAGCGAAAAATGTTTCTTGTGGAACGAGTTTCTCGAAGACGATGTTACTTTTCGATTACGATCGGAAATCCCCAAAACCATTCGAAAACGGATATGTTAAACAATTTGTTATTGGAAAGGAAATTGGTAACTGGTTTGGGGCGCAAAATTTCCAAATAATGCGAAGATGATGTGGATGATTTGGAGACTGTGTTCTATCGCGGACGATGTGTTCTTAATTGACGGGTAAGCGAGGAGTGTGTTTATGAAGAGCAGACCGGTTTTTGGATCGCCACTTTCGCAACGTGAGGAGTGTTTCGGTGGTTCCCAGAGCAGGAATGAATGCATGCAATGCCACTGGGAGAAGTGATTTATTATTTTGGTTTGTAGATCATCTCAGTGACTGGAGAAGAACGGTACAATTCAACACGTTATGGTTAATGCTTTTATAGAGGGGCATAATGAGTCCAAACCAACATCGTTCCAAACTATTCTTTTATTTCGATATGGGGTCTTTCGTTTCGTTGTTTGGATAATCTTCCGGGATGATTTTATTCCGATCTACTCGGCATTTAATTTGATTGTGTTCGCTTCATTTTTCAATTATCTATGAGAGAGGTAGGTGGTGTACCACCTAGAAGCAAAATGCGGTGTCTCAGGAAAACAAAACAGTGGGAATCTTAAATTTGATGATCTGTCGTATTTTATCAATGTACAAAATTTCTGATTTGCCAAATACGTTTCTCTAGGGTTATTTTCCTTCCGAAAATATGATTTGTTCTAAAACATCTAGTTCCTCAACAATTTGGATGCCCTTAGAAACTAAGAAACTACTCCAACCAACAAAAAAAACAACCTTTTATGATCTCATGAAACGGTGTCTCTTGGTTCGTATCGTTAACTTAGATCATTCGACTAACATCGGCTTAGAACTAACTGTTTGAGAGCAAATATAATTTTTGGGCGGAGAAACACTTCCCAACAAGTATTACTTGTTGTTTAACTGTTTCTTCAATCAAATTGGTGCTTGTTTAGCTAAAACATACCAATTCAATCCGTTACTATAACATAATTCATCCTCTAAACGACAAGAAGTATCCTTCATCCATCATTATCAGCAAGCAAACTCATCTTGAGGCTGAGAACCACGCTTTTCTATGAAATATTTCACTAGACTTCTGCAGAGGACACACCAAAATCTTGTAGAACGACGCCAAAACCTCGTTCATGGCTTTGTCTTGACTCTTGGCAGAACGTGATTGTGTTGCAAAAAAATGGTTGCTAATTTTATCCAATAGACACTAAACATAGCCTGTTTTATATTCATCTTACGTATTATTCAATCGATTTGTTCTGGATATGTTACAATTAGGAGCCAAACTTCATTATGCATTTCTCAAATTGATGGTTTTCTTGAATGTGTCGTTCGAAATAGGACGTCATCGAAGATGAGTGCGCAGCATACATGTGAATTGCTTTTTGAACATTGTTGACTTTTAACGAGGCAGCTTGTAGCTCACATTTAATCCGTAAGAAGTTCGCAAACCATTGAAAATTATAAAATAGTTCTACACTTAAGTTGAACTCATGCTTAGAGCTCATAAGGCCACTGCGGTATTTAAAAACCGCTGAATAACGTCAAAAACTAAAAGGTACAGTCCCATTGTGTTGTTCGGAACGATGACGTAAGGAGTGTATCGAAAATAAGCTATCCACAAACTTTCTTTCAAATAATGTTGAAAACCGATATTTTATTCATACAAAAAATTGATCCTTTATTGTACGAGGTTAAACTTGAACATAATGAAGACCGGATGAAATTTAAGTTATTCCATCACGAATTTTCGAACTTGGGATCGAATGCTCTTCATCAAGTTCCGGACAAGTGTTGCATCGCATTTTTTGGACGCTTGAGCCCAAATTTTTTTGAACTCCTGCATGTTCCCAGCTGCCTTACCAGTCTTCTTGAAGACTCTCTTCACGATTGCCCAGTAACGTTCGATGGGTCGAAGCTGAGGGCAATTTGGTGTATTGATATTTTTCTCAACGAAATCTATACCCTTTTTCGCAAGCCAATTGAGAGTGGTTTTGGCTTAGTGAGCCGACGCTAAATCCGGCCAAAACAGTGGAGGTGTACTATGCTTCTTATATAAAGGCAACAATCTCTTCTCGAGACACTAAGATCGATAGATTTCCGCATTTATAGTTCCGGTAGTGTAAAAAATGGTTGACTTCAAACCACAGGAACATATTGCTTGCCATACCAGTACCTTTCGACCGAATTTCTCCACTTGAATCGCCTGTCCGCATCGCTCACATTCTCCCCAACGATGGCAGTAAAGAATTGTGGACCTGGAAGGGTTTTTGAGTCCTCCTTTACATAGGTCTCATCGTCCATCAAAACGCATGCATCCGGACACTGCAAAAGACGCGAATACAATTTCCGGGCCCTTGTTGCTGCTCGCTTCTTCTGTTATGCACTTTGTTTCGAGATTTTCTGCTTTTTGTAGGTCTTCAGGTGGTTTCGCCTCTTGATACGCTGGATCATTCCGACACTCGTTCCTGCTTTTTTGGCCAAATCACGTATTGACATTGATTTGTTCTTCACGATTAGAGATACCACTTTCTGCTCCAGTTTCGGATTGGAAGAACCGGGTTTTCTGCCTCTTCCTGGTAGCTCATCTAAAGAATAGTGCTCCCCAAACTTATTAATGATGGTTTAAACACTCGCATGATGAATTCCAAACCGCTTCGACCATATTTTCGCATAGTAATACCCTTCTCAGTTAGCCATGTGTCCAGAACCTTAATTTTCACTTCCTTTTCAATACGCGACATTTTGAAAACGTAGAATTTGAACCGCACAAACAAGTAAACAAAAGAAAACTGACAGTCAAACGCACAGCATGCAGTGTTCAGAGCATAAAAAACCATCACATGTACAACGCAAATGTATGTGGATAGCTTTTATCGATACACTCTTTATTAGGATCGGGTGATGATCGCTTCCCAGTGGGTCGTCGCGTGTCTCGCAATAGATCTGCTGGAGAAGGCTGGGGCTGTATAAGGACAGGTCTAACGCAGATGATCTCTGCCCACTAGTGTATGTGGGTGAGCAGTCGTTAAGGCGAATGAGGTCCATGTCTTGGGCGGCTTCGTAAATGGAGATTCCTCGACGATTGTTGGAGTGACAACCCCATGCTTCATAGTGACCATTGCACAGTGGTCCAGAATGTGAATTTTGCTGGAAAGATACATTTTTAAGCTAAGTTTGAAGTTTTGGAGCAAAATTGTCTTCCACAAAGTTGTTTTTAAGAAAAACGCGCTTCTTTTGGTGTGAATGAAAACTAGCGTGGTCCTTATCTTCAGAGAAATCGAAAGTCCAACTTTTTTTATTTGCAGAAATAAAGGCAAACACCATACGCAAAAGTTGTAGAATAAATAATTTCAAGGAACTTTGATGGCAGAATTTTTTCTGTACCTTTTGATATGACCGAATTAGAGCATTTTTTCCTTACTTAGGTTACGTAGGTTACGTAGCTTAGGGTGTCCCTTTAAAATTCAGTTATTTTGCTGTAACTTTTTTATTTTAAATTTTTCAGCAAAGTTGGCTTCGTATTGATTTCTGAACAATAAAAGTTTCAACTTTTGGTTTGCTGAAACTGTCTCTATCGTATGTCAAACAAAAGTTATTATGGTTTTTGTAAACAAAATAGGCCTTTTTCAAACGCTGGTTTTTCTAGTTGGGGCAAACCAAAAAAAAAAATATTTCTTAAAAGTATTGAAAGGATTTTTATTATTAAATATCATGTTTGAAAACTGGAGATATTTTTTTTTTAAATTGAGTAAAACACATTTGAAAAGGGCGTAATTTTATAAGAAAATCTTTAAACACTCGCTAATGGTAGGAGACATCGGCAAGATTTATATTTCAAAACTTGCATCTTTTCAAGTTATAAAATTCATATGTTGTTGGAGAATTTGAAATAAAAAAGATAGAGCAAAAAAACCTTTTTTTTCTGTCGGGACACCGAAAAAAATGCTCTAATTCAGTCCTATCAAAAGGCACAGAAAAAAATATACCATCAAAGCTGCTTGAAATTATTTATTCTACAACTTTTGCAAATGATGTCTGCCTCTCTTTCTGCGAATAAAAAGCAAGATTTTCGATTTCTCTGAAAATAAGGACCATGCTAGTTTTCATTCACATCAAAAGAAGCGCGTTGTTATTAAAACCCGCATTAATCCACCGATGGTGAGACTGAACCCTTCTTACATTCCACCAGAATTACAAACTCAAATGTGGGCAATATTGTACTGGATACATGTTTTCATCAGAAATTCCAAGAAGATTCAGAAATATTCAAAATGCCATGCATTTAGTTGATAAAATGAATCAGGATTGAACAAACGTTAAAATATTACTATTAATAGTCTTTAATGACCGGTGTATGTTAGTTATATAAAAGGGGAAATTACATAAATATTAGAAATTTCATATAATCAGTCCATAGAATGAATTATTAGACAATCCTAAGCGTCAATTTTGATTATCGACATGGATTCAATATGCTTAATAAGTACATGTTCGTTGAAAATTGGTTATAGTAAATGGAGACTTTGTGTAATTTTCGAATATACTCGTTGCAGCTGTTGTTTTGGTCATATCTCCATGAAGGATTATCCAATCATAATGCAATTTTGACCAGTTATTTGGAGATTTTAAAGCTTTGATTTGGCACCAACAAAACTAAAATCGGTACACAAATAGCTCAGTATGTAATCGGAGACTAAACTGTTTGATTGCTATTATAATAGGCCTTCAAGTACTGTTTCGTTCATATCTTCGTAACGAAATGTCCGAATGAAAAAAAAATCAATAACGTTCTATGGGAATGTTGTAGCTTCCATTTGCCGTCAACAGAACTGAAATCGGTTCACAGATGGCTGAGAAACCGATGTGACATTATTTGTAACGCACACACACACATACACACACACACACACACACACACACACCTCCATACACACAGACATGTGCTCAGTTCGTCGAGCTGAGTCGAATGGTATATGACACTCGGCCCTGTGGGCCTCGGATAAAAAGTCGAGTTTTCAAGCGATCTTAATACCCTTCTATTGATGTAAGAAGGGTAAAAAACAACTTTGTGGAAGACAATTTTGCTCCAAAACTTCAATCTTAGCTGGAAAATGTATTTTTCAAGCTAAATACGCATTCTGGACCACTGTGCAATGGTCACCATGAAGCATGGGGTTGTCACTCCAACAACCGTCGAGGAATCTCAATTTACGAAGCCACCCAAGACATGTCCTACTTAAGGCCGAGCTACAATGGGAAGCGCAACGACGCGGTGCGGCAGTTTTTGACATAAAATATATAGATTAACTGTCAAAAGCTGCCGCAACACGCCGTTGCGCTTCCCATTGTAGCTGGGTCTTTATCCTGCAGCCTCTCGAGCGATGCATTGTCCAGCTTATTATTGAGTTCATCCATAGTGAGATTTTTGAAAATCGAGGCAAGGAGGTCAATCCGGGCAATAATCCACACATACTTATTGGCGAAAATCCATAGAAAATTCCACATAATACTCATGTGTTCACACATAAACAAAACCCTCTGAGAAACACAAATGAAGTTTATGTGGCAAATAAATAGGATTTGTGGCCACACATAGTGGTTAAGTGTACACATTGGAAGTATGTGTGGTTACAAATACCTATTATTTGTTGATCGCATTGAAAAAAAATCATCTGTCGGACACATAGAAATTATCATTGCTTTTTTTATCAGTGCAGACAATCACTTATGGGAAACTTATGAGAGGTAAGATGGATGGTGGATGGCGGGATCAATTTTGCTCCAAAACTTCAAACTAAGGCTGAAAAAGTATCATTCACTGTGCATTCTAGACCACTGTGCAATGAAGTCACCCAGGCGTAGGCAGGGCCTTGGATGCTCTTTAATATATCCGTTAATTTGTTTCGAAGGTCGACGAGAATTTCGGCCGCCAGGTATGCTGATATAACGGTAACAGCGAACGGATATGTCAGCTTTACGGTGACGTTCGGGAGATCGGTGTCAAGACGGATCGTTTCAAAGTCCACAGGAAGGCGAACTCCGATTGTCGAGGACTGGTAAATATTTTGTTGGCTCTTGAGTATTCATCTGTATATTTCGGAGAGTTAACGGTTGAGCCTGTCGACGTCTGCTCGATGTACCTCCTGGATAGCAAGTACGGTGGAGGAATGATTTCACTCCAGCTGCTCAAGGTCACCGTAATTATTGAATAGGAATATGTCAAACAACTGTGCAACAGTTTTGACAGTTGAGCTTTAAGAAATAAGAAACCAGCAACCTTGCCAATTTGCCTGGATTGTCAACACATCGGCACCTTCAGCAGCATACTGGAACACACAGAACAATGCAAGGTCTGTAGGCACTCTAAAAAAATTGCACAGGAGAAAAGCGTACTGAGCGCTCCACCTCTCGAGCAGGTACGCCTAAAGGAAAAAGCGCCTACTTTTACTGAGGTCACACGATGGACCTACGCTTTTCTGGCCAGATTTAGCCTCAAGTCATTACTGGAACATTACATGTTCTGGAGTGGTACAAGGCTAAGGAGGTCAATTTCATGCCGAAGCATCTCAGAAATAATGGGCCATAATGAAGCAGCTACTTCTGACACATCGTAAGGAAGTAAAGTCGGCCGAAGATATGTAGAAAAAAAATGGATTTCGACAAAACTGGTCCAAACGTTGAACAATATTTTGAGTAGTGTTAAAAGGAAGTTTCGTGCACTTAGGCATGGTAATAAAATTGAATAAAGCAAACATGGGGATAGTTCAAAAATATTTTTGTTTTATTCTCTGAAAGTTTGAACTCTGATGGGTGAGTTTTGCCAAACATTTTCTTGTGATGCAATTTGTTTACGTACACCCTTTAGACCCACCCGCTCCAATGAACTCTAGTTTTAATGTCTTTGATCACGAAGAAGAATGTTAGATTGCATTGTTTTTTTTTCAACAATGGCTTAGCATGCAGACATTCTCTAGGTCACATTAAATATGTCAACTGTATTTACTCCAGGATTCAGTCTACGGGATATTCTGCCGAACTGATTGTCATTCGACCAAACATTAAAGGTTTCCCATTTTTGCGATTCGTTCGGTTCCTACTAACGCAGTCATAATTTATTGCTACAGTTTGGTCCGATGGTGCACTATAAATTTTATGATACCCAACTATATTTACAATGCTGTGAATAGTACACAACATTGGCGGATAACAAGACAGATCGATTTGATTGATAAGAGGTTTCCTGTTTTTGTCTGGTTACTAAGATCAGTAAAATTCCATCGAAAGCAATCGTGAGCAAAATCTGTGTGGTAACAGATCTCGAGTGTGGTAGCAATTAAGATGAAAAACAGTTGTGAATCTATATTAGTTCCATCCGCTGGAAGCTACCTGCCATAATCACGTTCTTTCATATTCGTGAGACGGAGAAGCGGTGAATCATACCAAGGGTTTTACGATCATCAGTTTCATTCCAGGTTCTGACTCGTTTCATTTCGATGGATGTTCAATTCAAGAAGCCTATATCAACTTTATCCAAGAGTGTAATAACCTGTTTGCGCTTCCAATGGAGTAACATTTGATTAGCCGGTTGTGCTAATTATTGAAATCTCAGTTCTCCAATTAGCGAATGTTTGGCAAGGTTTCCTCGGTGGCAGTGTAAGCCGCCCATTTATTGACGTTTCTTGTTTTGGTTCGAGGAAGCGCTCGGGTGCTCGTTCGGTTGATGAGTGTAGCTCTCGCTCTCTGATGCGCGCTTCGCGTTTCGCTCTTTCAGAATGACATCATTCACGTTCGTGGTTTTTCGTAAAAAAAATAAATAATGGAAAATAGCCGCAGTTTAGTCGTGGATGTCGTCCGGTCGAAACTTTAAGTATCATAATATAGATTCACTCGTTTAAAGAGAAGTAAACAATATTGTGTTGGCTGTAGTCTGTCGTTTTGAAATAATGGATCGTCATTTTCAAAGGTTCGTTCGGTGTGTTGTGTTCTGTTGGAAATAAAAACTTATTTTTATCATACCTGGATTTTATAATGAGATTATTTTTCTTCGTTCTATCTCAGGTAACTATGCTGAAGTTTGTGTTTATATCTGCCATTGTGGCTGGTGCTTCTGCGGGTGAGTCATGGAAGGAATAATTAATTCTTAAGAATCGATTAACTAATGTTTGCTTTTTCTGCAGGATACGCAAGCAGTCAATACGCTGGTGCTGGTACGTCCTCTGGTCTCTACAACCAGGTCCACACTGGTCAGAATCCCTATGCTGACAAGTACCCATATACCAATACAGGTTACAACGGGGGCTTCACGTCGAACTACGCTGGTTCGAATGGCGTGGGTGCCGCTGCCGGAACCGGAGCGTTTGTACCTGGATTCGCCCCGTTCCAACCGGTGCCAGCATTTCCGAATGTATTCGACTACAACAGCTTCTACCAGGGACTGCAGGCCAACTTTGCCAAGTAATGTTTCTGCCTTTCAGATCGCTTAGCTATTCTTGTGCGCTTCTTCCTTTCTCTTTGCTTCGACTTTGAATGGCTGCGATTAATAATGCTTCTTTTTCTGTGTGATTTCCTCATTTTCGACATTTCATTCGCGAGTCCAACTCAAAACCCGTTTGTAGATTGTAGAGGCAGCCCCGGATGCAGGTGATGTCAGATTTGTGTCGTTTGCAGAGGTGGCACGATTGCACAATTTTGCATAATACATATCAGAACCAAAATTTTAAAAGAACGGTTCTGCTTCAGCAGGTACGGTTGTTTGAAGTGTTGGTTCTGAATTCCGGAGGAATTTGCGATAAGGGCGAACATGCAGAATGTAAACAAAAGGGGAATGATGATTGTAATATTGCAAGTAGAATTTCAAATCATAATTTACAAATTAACGTATGAATTCACAAAAAATCTAGAACACAGACAGAGAACAAAGCTAGCTTCTGATTCATATATAATATTAATGATGATTCGTTCGTTTTTCATTGAAATTTGCTCATTTTTAATATTGGCCTGTCAATACTAACATATCCTATTAGTTAATTGTTTTGATAATGAAATAACTCTACAGCTCTTTGCAAAAACAATATTTAATGAATAAAATTAAAGCACTATCAGGACAAAAAGTTCGAAACTCATGATTTAGTGTTAATAATTATGCATTACTTGAAAAAAAAAAAACATTTTGTTTACATTATGCATGTACGCCCTAATCGCAAATTGCTCCGGATTTTTTTTCTGACTCGTGCAATTTGATTAGCAAAATGCATTGCTCTCGCAATGAAGGTTATCAACCGTTGACGCGTGCCATCGATTATAGAATATTAGCATTCTAAATGAAAGCCTCAAAAAAGAAAAAAAAATACTTGTATAGACCAGTGCTCCCATTACCGGACCGAACCTTACTAACCTTGCTAACGACCCATCCCATCTTTCACGTTTGAAAAATAGCGCAGCAATAACGCAAGCATTTGCGACGGCGGGGGCAACAGCTGCTTCATCTGCTTCGCTCTACGGGCAATACACGCAGAATCCAGTCTACTCTCAGTATCAACAACCACGGCAGTATCAGCAAACGCCGCAGCGCAGCCAAGGATACTCGGCGGGATCAGGCTTTTCATATATTAACAACAACAACAACAACGACCACTATGCCAACAGCGGTTACAATAACCACTACAATCCTCATAAGTAATTTACAGCATGAAGGTGGAATTCATACCCAGTCATGCAGGTTGCATCATTTTCACGCTCGTCCAGTATCCATGCATGTTTGTCGTTAAAATTATAACATTCTATTTTGTGGTTTTTTTGTGGCACTGAATGTCTGATGAATATCGATAAAACGAACTGGTTCAACCGATTCTGGGATGAAAGACTGTACTTATCCATCGTAAAGGAAACTGAAAATCAAATACTTTATTAGTCCAAATCGAGTTTCAAACACCGTCTCTGGTAATCTTAACAAGCGCCAAAAATTTCCCCTCGTTTAATTTCAAGCCAAAGGATGCGTAGCCAGCGAAATTGTTTGCAATCTTTCATGCGCCATACAACAGTGTTTGCAATATTTCATACAACAGGCTAAATTCTGGCGTTATCTGGATAAGATTTACATGAAATATACCATTATTTTCTGCCATATCAAGCATTTCCTTTATGTGCATTACACGCGAAGCTCAGTTTAACCATAATTGTAAAAAAGTGCACATACTCATTTATGGGTAAAGTTGACTTTACCCATATTTGAGTAAATTTGTGTGGGTAAAAAACTCAAATATGGGTAAGTAGTAACGTACCAATAAATGGGTATATACACTTTTCGCGATTATGAGTGGGCGAACCCATATTTGTGTAAACTGATCTTAGCGTGTAGATAACGCAGAAAATTCTAGATGAAATAGTCAAAAGGTCGAAAGTAACATTTGTAAACAATGACTTCTAGCGTATTTTTCTGGGATCTACTTGCTCCCAAAAACAAAATAGCACCAGAAACAGATACAGGGAGTTAGTTCCTTCCCGTAGGCATGATAATCTCCAATTTTCCTTCCGCGGCCTTTCCGGCGACGCCTTCGCTTTTTTATTGCCCGCTCTTTCTACCACACCACAAGGTCTTGAACTTCTGGATCTTGAAGGGCTTGGTCTGAAGTTTATCTTTCAGGATCCGACGGAGTTTTAGATCTTATACGTTGAGATCCTCCACCAATTTCGTGGCACTACGTCGTGGATTTCTCTTTTGGCGCCACTTGACGATCTTTAGCATGGAAGGTACCACCACAGTAGCTCTGCAACTCGCACCATACCGTTTTTTGGTACTTTCGATCTCCAGGTATCTTTCGACTGTACGGTGTACAAAACTTCTGCAAACACATAAATCGGACAAATCACCAACTTTCCAGTGCGGAACAAGGCATTTTTAGGTGTAGGTGGGGATGATATTGAGTATCAAATGAAGAAACAATATTTGTTTCTTTTGCTACAGAACAGGATGTGTCATTTTTTGGGCTCAGATCGATAGTTTATAATTCTTACAAGTAGAGGGCTGTAAGACCACCGACAAACCGACATGAAACTCAATCTTCACTATTGCTCAAGAATTGATAATGATCGATTCAAATGTGCAGCGATCGCATCAGTCAAAACCTATAGAATCATTTTATCTAGATCAAATAAATGTGTCTAGAATTGCTCAGACATGAACCTTCTTACAAAGGTCCCAAGCGTGTTCGTGGCTTCAATAAACGTTCTCAGCGAACACAAAGATAGAAGTCAGTAATATGATTTTAACAGAAATATTAATCCTAGAAGTAGCGTTATTAGTACGAGATACTGAAGAAGTCTGCACATTGTAGATGAAATACGCGTATCTGTCAAGATAAGCGAAGGTAGTTGGAATTAAATGGAAAATACTAATTTTTCTTCTAATTTCTAGAAATATTAAGACACTTTCTGTTGTCATTCATGTCGGTTTGTCGCTGCTAAGTCTCTGCGATTGGCACTATTGAAAATAATCATTTTGGTTAAATTGAAAATTAATTTTTAATGTTTGATGATCACTTGCGATTTTAACAAAGCTGTGCTGGAATCTCAAACTCTAATCAGTAATAATAAATCGAGTGGTCATAGAAGCACGATGAGTTGATTTGTCCATCGCCCTTGATACAACGTCTGAGACTTTCAATACAAATACAATTCATCTTCACTGACTCGAAATGCTTTTCAATGCGTATGATAGTAGGTGATAAAAGCAGATATTGATAATGACTGTTGAAGTAATGTAGCAGTGCGATTGCCGGACCTTGTATAAACGAGGTGGCGTTGTATTCGATTAAGGCCTGTTCATGGTAAATTTTGGACCCTAAGAGAATGTCAGCAAAAAAAATCTGAATCAATAAAACCCTTTTGTTTATTTCAGTATAATAGAGTTATAAGCACATTGTTTTGACAATCAATTGAGATGTTAAACCTTTTTTCTGTAAAATTTTCCAAATTTCTGTGGTACACTCACCTTCAGATTCCATACAATATCCTCATCTTCTCTTGAACTCGTCGATTCAATTTCCATTTCTTCTTAGTTTCAAAGATTTCCAACTTATCCAGAGCCCAGAATTTTTCTATCGCACGAGGTTCTGGACAATAAGGCGGAACCTGCCTGTGAGGTAGGAACGAAACCAAGCAAGAACATTATCGTGGATGCCCATTGTGTCCTATCTTGGCATGACAAACGCATGGTTCACCTTATCGACAGCAGCGGAGAGGTCTGTGTATAAGGTCTAGTTCATGCTCACGAATAATAAACGAAGTGAAGGCAGTTACATTAGTCATTGTTGAGCGCTTGGGAATAAGTATGTGTTGATCTTGTGAAATGATATGCAAGCCGTCCTGAACCAGCTATTCCAGAACAATTATTTCGAAGAGTTAAGCGATGACAGTCGACGTAGCAATTCCGCGGTCATTAGTGACAGTTCATTTGCATCTTTTTTTGTGAATAGGAAAACGATAGATTCCTTCCAACAGTCAGGGCGAAACGGCGTCTCAAGAGTATTTATGCCGATTTAGTTACAATAGATGAATTAAGCTGCTTTCCGGCTGAAATCACTGTGGCAATGTCGACGGAAAATGAAGTTCTCAGTCGTTTCAAATGAAGTTTTCAGTCGTTTTAAGTGTTTGAGGTTCGGAATTTTGCCAAGCAGGTTTCGCAGGGGTACACATATCTGAAGCAGCAAAGTGTATATCCCCGTTACCGAGCGTCTCATTCCAGTCCACTCTGGCAAGGAAGGTTCTTATGATGGTTTGAGACCCCTTTCCTCTCCAGAAAAAGGGGCTCTCATACAAATTAAACACAAATTTCTGCATAACTCGAGGACTAATCAAGCAAATGGAACAAACATTTGGAAATGGATGTTCTTGACGGCAAGTAATGTTTCTAAGGAGACTCAAGACCCCTCCCTTTTCTGAAAGGAGGGGCTCCCATACAACCATTTTCGGCATGTGGAAGTTTTCAAAGGCAAGAAATATGTCTATGATGATGTGAGACCACTCCCGCCTCTGGAAATGAAGGTTCCACTACAAATGAAGGACAAATTTCTGCATAACTCGAACTAATCAAGCAAATGAAACCCAATTTGGCATGTGGGAGGTTTTGAAGGCAATGATTGGTGGTTTGAGACCCATCCTCACTCTGGAAGGAGATCCCATATAAATTTAACACAAACTTTAACCAAAAAATAGAAAGATCCAGGTTACTAAAAAAAAAAAGTGTATTCCTCGGGTAAGAAGCAAGTTTGAACCCCTGCTTAGGCAAGAAAAAAAATCATTCTAAAAAATAACCAGAAACGTGCCAGTTCTATTAAATGATCACTCTGTTATATGTTGCATTTGGATATAGTAGTACTCTGATTCGCGAGAGATCGACGCGTAAACTTATTGTTCACAATTGGCTTTTAAACCCTTATCAGAAATTATTTGAGAATATTAGAGAGAATTATGAAATCTTTTGAAAAGAAAACTTACAAAAGCTACTCAAAAATGGACAAGCTTTGATTGAAACAGTTTTTGGAAGTGATTATTATAAGCATTTTCAAAACTCGTTTTTGTACACAGAATTTTTTTTTTTTTTAACAGGTGCGTAGAATTTCCGAAATTGTTTGCAATCTTTTATACAGCACACTAGATTCAGACCTTATCTGGCATAAATTTACATGAATATCCCATTATTTTCTGCTCAATTTAGCATTCCCTTTATGTGCATTAGATAACGCAGAAAAAACAATATATCTTTTTATCTGTGTATCAACAACCATTTCCAAGATATTCCGAACACAAATTTGTTATGGTTGACTGTATTTTCCAAATACGTCATTTCCATAAGTAAGTCGTTTCCATATCATATTGTAAATCATAAACTGAACTTTCGTACCAAATCATGAGTTGATGATGCTGAGATCACACACAGCTCGAAAAAGTAGTGTGAATTTCTGTTCAAAATCATGCACATAAATGAAGCGTCACAAAACCTAAAAATAAACATTATAAATCGTGTAAATCCGTGACAATCCAAACATTGTCGATAATATTGTATGCAAATGCTCATCTTTGTTAGAACTATTTCATGCGAGTTGCTGGTTCGTGTGCAAAGAAATACAATATTACATGCTTTGATACATGCTTTACCTCAAAATGAAAATTAATTTTTTTTTTGTGAGGATAAACTTGTTGCTTGGTTTAGGCAAGAAACACATGCAAGCGTCCTTTAGCACATACAAATGAGTTGAAAGAGATGAGAAAATAAATTCAATCAAACAGATCAGTTTCAGGAGACATACTTCTATACGAAAGCTTTCTTAATGTTCCCCGACTGATTAAAAACATGAATTACGTCTCGTGTAAAATTCATAATTTTTTAGTGTGTTTACTTTTACACGGAAAAAAGTCGTTCCAAAATTTGTGAACAAAAAATCATGAATAGCTGAACTATAAGTTCGTTAGAATTCATGATTTAGTTCAATTGTTCAGTTCGATTGCGATGATATACATTTTTAATAAATTATTCTCACATTCTTTAACATAAATCACACTTGTTCCAAGCAACCGACAATTTAATTGCGCATTTGATCATATAATATAAAATAAATTTTCGTGATATTATCAATCTTTTTATGTGATTTTGTTTCCGCATTCGTGGAATTTGTTCAGCTGCATTTTTTTTTGTTATAAATACAGCTCTTCGACACCTGGTAGCATTTGACATCCTGGATTGGATTTTCTGCTGGTTTGGAACAGTAAAATTAGGAGCAGTGAGCAGCCCGAAATGTTTTTGAGTGGTTAGTTTTTTCCAGAGATCGAAATTCTCACTCAGATGGGTGAAAACCATGCTCTCTCTCTCAAGCAAGTTGTCGATGTGTAGCGAATCAAAGTTAGCTTCCCACACTTAACTGCTCCGCTGGGTAATTTTTTCTTTGCGTGTAGCTGACATATCTGTGTTTTAAAAATTCATTTACCTTATGACGTTTGAGTATGGAAGTGTGCGTTCTGGAAACGCGATAGTGCGTTTTGGACGAACACCTAAACAAACAGTCGCGAACCACAATGAAAACAAAACAATACCACATCCAACTTTTAGGTTAATCTGTGGGAAAACAAACATTTTTACTCGACGATAAACACGATAGTGTGCGTGCGGTGAACTTCACTTATCCCAATATAAGAATCTGACTTTGTACAGAGTTTACAATGTTAATGTTTTTGAACAGATGTTGGTTCGAGAACTAACAAACGAGAATAACGCTCAATTTTCAAATACTTCTGTTCAATTTTTCACAGCCTGCCGTACACTGACGAAACTATTAACAGTCTCGATTCATCATATCTTTCGTTCTAGCAAAATTTACTGTCCACTTTTGGGGTCCTCATGGTGATGAAAGAAATATTACTTTTGCATCATCAGATGTACAATGTTAATTTTAATTACTGATCATCTACTGTTCTATATATTTTATCACATTTATTGTAAGCGTTACATATTTAATCCCCATCTCCATAGATGTTTACGTAAGTTCACTATTCTCATCTCCTACATTGTTGAATTATTTCCATCTCCCATCTCGAGTCCCGACTAAACGATGGTATCGTGCGTCATTGATTGGGAAAACCCCATGATTACTAATTCACATCACTTCGTGAACTCCTCATCAGAATGATTAAAAAAAAATCTCAAATCCATTCCATCTTCACGGAATTCCCACTCCCTCACAATTCAATCATTCAGTTTAATTTAATACAATTGAAAAACTTCTATCTCACTGTTCCGATCCAAAACGTGTCCATATTTCACTAACGGCGACCCGATCGTCACTCATTTGCTTTGTTTCGTTTCGTTCTTGGTCAATCAATCTAACAACGTGATGGTGATCAATGGGACGAACGTTCATCTGAACAGTCTGTATCAGCAACAATTAGCGCACCAGAATGCTCTGTTCAACTCTATTCGTCAGCAGCAGGCAGCTTTTGCCGGAGCCGGAGCAGGAGCCGGGGCCGGTGCGGGCTTAGGAGGAGCTGGAAGCGGTAGTTATGGCGGTGCACCTGGATTTGCTGGAGCATCGGCTTCCTATGGACCGGGAGGGATCCACCAGACAGCGCACGTCTATCCGGAAAATCCGGTTTGTATAGCATTGGAAACGACGTAGGTTGTTTATGTAAACATTGATTTTTACTTAATTTTCTGTTTTAGCATGCACCAAACATTGATACCCGTTTCGGTGGTACCTCGCAGCAGCAGGGTGGACCAGGTGAGAATTTGAAGACTTCATCTGTCAGAATCCCGATCAGTAAAAAGTTCGTTGTAGGAACTTCTACCCTTAATACATTTCGAACGCTTCCACCATAAAAACGGTTGACCGATTGCCTAACGATAGGCGTTGCTCCAGTAGCATGGTGTGAAGCGTTCGCTGTGTTACAGTACAAACTGATCGTCTGATCGCCAATGCTGTTTTTTTTCACAATCGTTATTCGCGCTGTATAATTTTTCAACCATTCCAGGATTTGTCGGTGTATCGAGCTTCTCGTCATCCTCCAACATCAATGGACAGTCCCATCGCGAAGCCGGAACATCGGTTAACGACAATGGTAAGGTCACCTCCTACCATGTGCGTTCTTAAATAAAAAACGAATAAGGTAACCACGTAGGAACCAACTACGACACGAAATTGACTTAACCCCCCCTTGTCACGTTTTTGTATGGACAATCAAATTTTTTGTATGACGTCGTTTTCCCAAACCCCTCCCTTACTGCGTGACATAATTAATGGACCTTCCCTAAGCATTTATCATACTCGTGACTTGACAAGAAAAACGGAAGAATTCTGCAGACATTTGCCAGAACATTTGAAGTTTTTTTTCTTACAAGAGTTTAAACTCAATGAACTTTACGAAGACATTCCAGTGTACTTACAACTAGCAAGTAGATAAGTCTCAAGGACGAGCACTATTTCAATAAGACTTTTTAGAAAGAAACCCAGAACTTCATAGAATTTGTTTGTCCGAAACACCCTTCATTCGAGAAACTCATAAAAAGAATGGTAATGAGTGTTTGTCGTTTCCGTTTTTTTACCACTTTTTACATCATTGGTCTATTTAACAATGATAACTTGTTGACAGTATACTTAGCGTGCACGATTTTTGTGAGAAAAAAACTGAAGAAAATTCTGTTTTTTCTATTTTACTAATCTGGCCAGCAACCGTGCCTTGGGTATGTCAATTATTTCTGGATTAACAATAGAAAATGGCCTATCAACATTTGTAAACAAACACTTCTGAGCGTATGAGCGTAAGAAGATTTGTTCTGCACGTTCAAAAAAGTCCTTCGGTCATTTCGAATAGCCTATCGGTCTATGCTTATTACATCTTCTTATTGTTATTGTTAGCCAATTTTTGTTCACTTCTCAGCATATAGCTGGAAACTTTCACCTAGGGCGTCTGGTTGCCAAAGGGGATAGGTTCGGTGGATACATTTGTCTTAAACTTACATCCTAATTAATTTGCTTCGATTGGATTAATTATGGTGATTCAGGAACCGCCGGACAATACTACAGGTTCCAAGGATCACTGCTTTCTGAAGGCTGTTCAGTTCCTTTCGCAACTCCAACTCTTCAAGGGAACGTATAAGGGAACAATTCCGGGATTGTTACCGAAACTATACGGACCTCCTTCAAATGCCACATCTGCTTTAACCCCTTAAGAGGTAGAGAACGTTGAATGGACGTTGTGATCCAGCGGTACAGCGACATCGATGAGAGTTACACTCTTCTTCCTTTTGTCGTAGAACACAATGTCAGGGCGATTGGCACGGATGAGAACATCTGTTAGGATCTTGCGATCCCAGTACAGCTTTATGCAGCTAGTTTCTAGAACCGGGTCTGGCAGGTACTTGTAGTAGAATACGTACTGGTTCACCAAATTGTGCTTCAGTGCAAGTTGTTGGTGTACAATCTTGGCGATATCGTTGTGACGTCCGAGATACGCTACTACTGCCAATGCTTGGCAGCCAGCAATAACAGCAATAACTCCTATTGCGTTGTACTTTCTACAACGGTCTTCTATTTTTTCGTACAATATGTACTTGCGATAGTTCGGCGTCGCAATGACCCGGTCTTGAATGGCTATCATGAAGCCTTCAGTCTCTGGGAAGAGATCACCTCGCACCAGCCACGTATTCGACGCTACTTGGTCGACAAGCACTTGTTCTAACTGATGGGGATGCGTCTCATGCAGTACCTGCAGCTTCCACGATGCAATTTTATCGTCGATAGTTTTTAGGTCGCAGCCCAGCTTGATAGTCTTCCTGCGCCAGATGGAGGCCGCTGAACCCATGGTCTGCTTCACAAACAGCACGGTAGACTTTGTGACCATGGCTTTCTATGAAGTACATCCGCAACTGCTGGATCTGGGAAACACATAGCGCTTGAGTATCGGTAACGCCTCTCCCGCCTTCAGTACGTGGCAGGGTAACTCTCTCGATTGCCGACTTTGGGTGATGCATGCGATGCTTAGTGAATGCCACTCGCAACTGCTCGTTCTATCGCCTCCAACTCAGTTTTGGTCAACTTTATCACTCCAAAGGCACGGCAAACGTGTTAATCACCCTTATCATGTTGCCGGCCGACAGGTACAACCTCAGAACACGGTTGACTCCATTCAGGAACTTTTTCTGCAGTTCCTTCTTGATGGTTGTATGGTAAATTCCGTTCAATTGCAGGAATCCAAGGTACTTGAAGGACTCGCCTTCAACCATATTCCGAATATAATCCTGTTCGTTGATGCGAAAACTATCGGTATCCGACACTTTACCTCGAAGAAGATTGACTGTTCGACATTTATCAATTCCAAACTCCATCCGAATATCATTACTGAACACCGTTACAAGCTGCAAGAGTCGGTGCAGCTTTGTAACTGTTGCCGCAAACAGCTTTAAGTCGTCCATGTAGAAGGTGTTGGTAACATTGGTAGCTCTTCCTCCACTTTTCAAATGGTAGCCATAGTTGCATTGATTGAGTGCTCTGCTAAGAGGCTTCATCGCAAGGCAAAATTCCCTTGGAAAATTCCCCCTCTTATGCTGAGAGTCCTGGATCTTAACACCGTGGCTCCGTAAGTAATGCAAAGACGTGTACTCCACACGCCCATTGCATGCTGTTATAGCCTGATGATTCCACCATCTACCTTGTACAACTGCAGTGCCTTGATAAGGTATGAGTGAGAAAAGCCATGTATGCCATGCTCAGGTTTCTCCTTTTCTGGCTAGCCTGATATACAATAACTGCATCCTAGATGACCCGATCTTTGCAGCCTTGCGTGTTTTTCCGGTAGCCCTTCTGTTCTTCAGTCATGACATTTTTCGCATCGCATCGCCTTTCGGTTGATTACTGACGAGAGTACTTTGTACAGGCTTGATAGGCATGTTATTGGCCTGTACTTGGCTGGATTAGCTGTGTTTTGATCCTTGGGAAGAAGATAGGTTACCCCTCTGGTAATGAATTCTGGCATCCGCAGGGGGTCCTCTACCAATGACGTCTATATAAGGTCTGGGGCAACGCACTGCTTGCTTGTATTGGAAGCAAAAATAATGTAAACATTGCTGAGCTGACGAGTGATGACGTAACACTATTGAACTTTCTATTGGCGGGCATAGGTTCAGATCAAAAATATCGGTTCAAACGTTTATTATGAATGCTGAATTGTGGAAATAATCATGATACAAATGGCAATTATTGAGCAGAAGCATTTTTTCCCGATAACATGGATTATTTATAGTGAATTTAACTGAGGTAATTGAATTTTTGCCACACAAACTTTCAAACGCTGAGACTTGACAATCGAGTAGCGATATAGAGCCAATTTTCCATCATCGGTAGATTGGAATCGGTAGAAAAATAAGGTTTTATAGCGCATACAACAAACAATCACGGAGCGAACGAATCAAAATAAATAGTATGACGTAGCACTTTGTGAGCTTTTGTGTAGCGTGCGCAAGGAATGCAGTGGTATTAGTGTCATAAGCGAGTTTTGCTCATTTCACTAATATTGTTGTGGCTACTGCGCCAGACCTTATATAGACGTCATTGGTCCTCTACTACCATATTGAAGCACTCCGCCATTCGTCCATGGATTGAGAAAAACTTCTTATAAGGCTTGCTTCATTTAGAATTGGAACAAACTTTTTCTTATATTGTGGCGCTCCTGGTAAACGGATTTGGAAGTTCTTGGCGCCCACGTGTCGGAAATTTTGTCAGCTTCACGTATGAATTTTTACCATTCCGCAAATCGACTGTACTTTGTAAACAATCAACATGGAAGCCGAAAGAAGGGAAAAAATTGTGCACAGTTATTTGGAAAATCCATTGTGGTCTGCATCTAGGCTAGCTAAACAGCTGAAATTGCCCAGAAATACCGTATGGCGCGTTATTAAACGGTATAAGAAAACATTGACGACGATTTGGAAGCCTCAAGCCAATCGTTGGAGTGGAACTGTCGACCGGAAACTGCGTGGTAAGATTTTGAAGACGATTAAGAGGAGTCCCAATCTGTCGGACCGTGATTTGACCAGAAAATTCGGTGCTGCCCATAGTACCGTGAGGAGAACTCGACTCCGGGAAGGAATCAAGCCGTGTCGAGCTAGCAAACAGCCAAATCGGACCATAAAACAGGTGTGGCCAAAATCCGTGCTCGGAAGCTGTACGACCAGGTGCTGACCAAGTTCGACGGGTGTCTTCTGATGGACGATACAACCTATGTCAAGGCTGACTTCGGGCAAATCCCAGGTCAAAAATTTTACTTGGCAACGGCTCGGGGGGATGTTCCAGTCAAATTTAAATTTGTTTTTGCCGACAAATTTGCACGAAAATTCATGATTTGGCAGGGCATTTGCAGCTGTGGCAAAAAAACGAAAGTTTTCGTTACAAATAAGACGATGACGTCGGAACTATACCAAAAAGAGTGTCTCCAAAAACGAATCTTGCCGTTCATTCGATCCCACGACCATCCCGTAATGGTTTGGCCAGATTTGGCAAGCTGTCATTACAGCAAAGTCGTTCAAGAGTGGTATGCAGAGAAAGGGGTCCAGGTTGTTCCGAAAAACTTTAACCCCCCAACTGCCCCCAGTTCCGCCCTATTGAGAAATACTGGGCAATCATGAAGAGGAGACTCAAGGCAAAGGGAAAGGTTGTCAAAGACATCAATCAGATGAAGACCTTGTGGAATAAGATAGCTAAAACGATGGACAAAGAAGGTGTGCGCCGCCTAATGAGCCGTGTTACAGGAAAAAATCGAGAATTCCTTCGAAACCGTGACGAATAATTTTATCCGTATTTTTTCTTAAAAGTATGAAGAAAACGCTACATTGGTATAAAAAATGATCTTGAATTCAATAATATATAACTGAAATACAGGCAATTGTTTTTGTTCCAATTCTATTTGAATCAAGCTTTACCAGTAGTTTGGCACAAAATCCGGTCCTGGTGCAGCCCAATTCCGGTATACCGGTAGCATCGCGAATATCCTGGGCGGTAAATACCGTGGCGACCATGCTTCCAATTCCATTACTCCTATCCTCTTCCTCGTGCAACCACATCCCATCACTGGTATGTTGAACGGGATTCTCCCATAGATTAGCCCAAAACTATGTTACTGCACCACTCTGTAAGTGCTTCATTGTAGTTTATTTTGTTCTTCCGGATGCGGTTGTAAAACTCCCTTTCGTTAGTGTTGAAAATTCGGGTTTCCTCCTTCCGCTTCGAACTTTCTCCATACCGACGCATCCGTTTAGCATGAACACTCAATCGCTGTACATGGGTGTCGAGGGCTTCAGTAATATCAGCTTCAGTGAGGTCTCGGAGCTCTGCGGGCTTGACAATTTCAGCAACGTGACGAACTAGCCTCGCTGATCGGTTTTTCCCTCTGGTACTGCGTTAACCGACCAATTTTAGTCCGCAGTATGGTGATTCGGCTTAAATTTATCATCTATGCGGGTTTTTGTGTGTTGGATTGAACGCGCCCTTCGTCGTTTCCTTGTGTGTACGTCCGTTATCCCAGCGTTCTTGCAACAGCCACAGCTGCAGAGTCCTCAAGGTTCTCAACGGCTTCCAAGATCTGTGGCAGGATATCCTCGTTGAGAAGAATGCTTACTGCACTTGTTAGCCGATAGGAATACTGAAGTTTTGGTATCCTGTTTCGGGATATGGGGTCTGTCCCTTGGAATTGTGTTGCTGCTGTTTCTATGTTGAAAGCTAGTTCGTCGAATAATTGCTGTCGTTGGTGGTCCACTGTTGGTCCTGGAGCAGTCAACTCATCCGTCGACATGTTTACCGCTGCAATCGACTCACGTCGCTCACTCGCAAGTGATGCATCCAGCCCAACAGAACTCGTTCTCGACGTCTGATCGATTCCCTTCCCTTTACAGCTCCCTTCGCACTTCCTGCTCGATGCGCTCTACCTCAACAGGTGCGAGCAAGTTATGCGACATGATTGCTCGCTGTCTGGTATGTAATTTGTTCCGGTCAAGCTGATTGGCGAATCGAGGAAACCGTTTGTTGAACATCTCCAGCATACTAGGTCTGCCAGACATATCCGATTCCAACTTCGTGCAAACGTAATAGCACCGCTTCTTTAGGCATTCTTCACGGTATATTTCCTTGTTTACCGTTCCGGTAGTGATGAAGCGTTGGCTTGCTCGATCATAGATGCATAGTGCCTGCCAAACCAACTATTTTTTGGGAAACTTGGCCTTTTTCTTCGTGCTGAAATGCTCCTCTACGCCGTTCCGTTTCATCGCAGTATAATAAGACATTCCGGGAAGTTGCAGGGCGATACGGTCAAAATTTGGTCAATATCAACTTGACGTATTTCTTTCAATTTTGCATTTAAAAAACCTGAACACCCCTCATTTTGAAGGTGTGTGTGTGTAGAATGTTGCTCCTATTTTGATTTTGGAATTCACTCTTCAGTTGTCAAAATGCCGTCCAAGCAAGAAGAGCAGCGTATCAAAATTTTGCTCGCGCATCGCGAAAATCCGAGCTACTCGCACGCAAAGTTGGCAAAATCGCTAAAAGTTGCCAAATCAACCGTTACAAATGTAATTAAAGTGTTTGGAGAACGTTTGTCGACAGCCAGGAAGTCTGGATCGAGGGGAAATCGAAAACCGGAAGCCGCCGGTAGTTTCAAGCGAAACCCTAACCTATCTCTCCGAGATGCCGCAAATAAGCTGGGTGTATCGTCTACAACCGTGCATCGAGCCAAAAAACGAGCCGGACTATCGACTTACAAGAAGGTAGTGACTGCAAATCGCGATGATAAACAAAATACGACGGCCAAAGCGCGATCCCGGAGGCTGTACACGACGATGCTGACGAAGTTTGACTGCGTGGTAATGGACGACGAAACCTACGTCAAAGCCGACTACAAGCAGCTTCCGGGACAGGAGTTTTATACGGCAAAAGGAAGGGGAAAGGTAGCAGATATTTTCAAGCACACGAAGCTGTCAAAGTTCGCAAAGAAATATCTGGTTTGGCAAGCCATCTGTACCTGTGGCTTGAAAAGCAGCATTTTCATAGCTTCCGGGACTGTCAACCAAGAAATTTACGTGAAAGAGTGTTTGAATAAACGTCTGCTGCCTTTCCTGAAGAAACACGGTTGTTCCGTACTGTTTTGGCCGGATTTGGCATCTTGCCATTACGGTAAAAAGGCCATGGAGTGGTACGCCGCCAACAACGTGCAGGTGGTTCCCAAGGACAAGAACCCTCCCAACACGCCAGAGCTCCGCCCAATTGAGAAATACTGGGCTATTGTCAAGCGGAACCTAAAGAAGACCAAAAAAACTGCTAAGGACGAGCAGCAGTTCAAGGCAAACTGGCTTTCTGCGGCGAAGAAGGTGGACAAGGTGGCTGTACAAAATCTGATGGCAGGGGTCAAGCGTAAGGCCCGGCAATTCGGATTTGGAAAAGCGGAAGCCTAACTGAATATTTTTCCTGAATTTTATACTAATTGAACTTGAAAAAGAAATTTAATTTGATTTTTTAAATAAACGATTTCACCAATTTACACGCGTTTTCCCTTGACCAAATTTTGACCGTATCACCCTTTATGCAGCTGTGGTCGAGCAAGCCAACGTTTCATCACTACCGGAACAGTAAACAAGGAAATATACGGGGACGAATGCCTAAAGATGCGATTGTTACCATTCCTACGCAACCATGACGCTGCCTTGCTATTCTGGCCTGATTTGGCATCTTGTCACTACGCCAAAGATGTTTTGGAATGGTATAAAGCGAATGGAGTCCATGTTGTACCGAAAGAGGCGAATCTACATTACTGCCCGGAGTTGCGACCTATCGAGTTGTAAATAAAATACAAGCTACAACTTTACGAAAATTTCGAAACTCTTGGACAAGAGCAGCTAAATCGGTTGCAGGGAATTCTGCACAGACTCTAATGGCTGCAGTAAATTCAAAAGTTGGTAGTTTCTTCATACAGCCTAATTAAGTAACTGAGCGCTTACATTCGAAATGACCTGGAATTGTGGAAAATTATGTTCGATATTCTTTTATTTGAATGAAACTTTGCATACGCGATTGGCTTAGCATTTTTCACGTCAACATAGATCTTTGTGATTCAAGAGTTGTTCTAAAATGGGCGTTAGCATTTTGAATAGCACTTCAATTAAAATTTTTAACCTCCAAAATCTTTGGTTGTACAAAAAACGGTCTCAAACAAATTCTGACCCTATGTTTGAAGGTTGTGAAAAAAAACACTGAGAAAAAAAAATTTAGGAAAAAAATCAACAATTAACATGAAAATTCAAATATCTTAAAAAACGTTTTTATTATTTTTTTTCTAATTTTTGACTGTAAAAACTTGAAGTTATTACGCAGATTTCAACGAAGACTCCAGGATGGAGAAATGGCAGGAAAAAAAGTTTTTAGTGCATTTCTCAAAATTTTAATACTTGCGGGAAAAAATGTATTCTGATTTTTGAAGTATTTAAAAAAAATAAGCGCTTGATTATGTCCTTTGTAAGAGCATCCGTTCTTGAGATATTTGAAATTTAATTTTAGCATACTCGAATAATTTTTGACAATATGACCTTTTCATAAGTTTTTTAGATTCTCCAACAACAGTTTTTTGAAATGTATAATAAATTTTACGCTACTTTTTCTTTGATCGCAAGATGATTGTTTGAACGGTTCAAATTAAACAAATAATAAACTATAGAGGATGCATAAAGGGTGATACGGTCAAAATTTGGTCAAGGGAAAACGCGTGTAAATCGGTGAAATCGTTTATTTAAAAAATCAAATTAAATTTCTTTTTCAAGTTCAATTAGTATAAAATTCAGGAAAAATATTCAGTTAGGCTTCCGCTTTTCCAAATCCAAATTGCCGGGCCTTACGCTTGACCCCTGCCATCAGATTTTATACAGCCACCTTGTCCACCTTCTTCGCCGCAGAAAGCCAGTTTGCCTTCAACTGCTGCTCGTCCTTAGCAGTTTTTTTGGTCTTCTTTAGGTTCCGCTTGACAATAGCCCAGTATTTCTCAATTGGGAGGAGCTCTGGCGTGTTGGGAGGGTTCTTGTCCTTGGGAACCACCTGCACGTTGTTGGCGGCGTACCACTCCATGGCCTTTTACCGTAATGGCAAGATGCCAAATCCGGCCAAAACAGTACGGAACAACCGTGTTTCTTCAGGAAAGGCAGGAGTCACTACCTTCTTGTAAGTCGATAGTCCGGCTCGTTTTTTGGCTCGATGCACGGTTGTAGACGATACACCCAGCTTATTTGCGGCATCTCGGAGAGATAGGTTAGGGTTTCGCTTGAAACTACCGGCAACTCTCTTTGTCGTCTCAGCGGCTTCCGGTTTTCGATTTACCCCCGATCCAGACTTTCTGGCTGTCGACAAACGTTCCCCAAACACTTTAATTACATTTGTAACGGTTGATTTGGCAACTTTTAGCGATTTTGGCAACTTTGCGTGCGAGTAGCTCGGATTTTCGCGATGCGCGAGCAAAATTTTGATACGCTGCTCTTCTTGCTTGGACGGCATTTTGACAACTGAAGAGTGAATTCCAAAATCAAAATAGGAGCAACATTCTACACACACGCATCTTCAAAATGAGGGGTGTTCAGGATTTTTAAATGCAAAATTGAAAGAAATACGTCAAGTTGATATTGACCAAATTTTGACCGTATCGCCCTTTAGCGCTACCAATCGTAACTCTAAGACCATTAGGTCCCGAACAAAAACGATTTTTTTCTTGGCTCAGTCAGTATTAGCACATCGGTCCCAAGCTAGGTCCCAAGCTTAATAATGCGCCCCTAATAATGAACTCACACGAACATACTCTCAAATATTCTGTCAAAATAACACAACAAATCAAAACAAAGGCGCAAAAATGTACAGCAAGGTGTACTTCGGACCAAACAGTGAACCAATTTCAAATCGCTAGTTGCATATTGATTGTTGGCGCTACTGTTCGTCTTGTTCTCACATCCGAACATGCCGGGTACATAACTGTCAAATCGCATGTGTTTCACGTTGAAAGTTATGTCCATGGCCTACTAAAACCAGGTCCTCTACAGTTTATAATCTGTGTTGTTCAAATGTTGGACCAACTTACCCCCTGCCTGAATTTTAGGTAAAGGTTGTACGGAATGAAATTGTACTACTTTTAAATGGCTGTAACTTTTTACCCTTTTGAAATTTTGGGTGGAATTAGTTCAATGTGTATTTGTTTACGCTGTTTAGGCTAGCAGATGTGCAATCGTTGCGAAAATACAGTCGGAAGAACAGCAGCGACGCAAAGAAAATTTGCACACGTACCAGGAAAATCCCGATCTTTCTCATCGTTCCATCAGCATGGAGCTGGGAATGGTACATTCTACGATGTCTCGTGTTTTAAATCGGTACCACGAACGTTTGACCATCGATCGCAAAGAAAAAAGTGGCAAAAATGGAGCTCCGTATAGTGTTAAGGATCACAAACGGGTAGTTCAAGCTTTCAAGCGAAATCCCTACAGTTCAGTTCGAGATGTGGCGAAGAGGAGTTAGAAAGCAGAAGATGTCAAAGTTTGCCAAAAAAATATATGATTTGGCAAGCAATTTGCTCGTGTGGAAAACGGAGCACCCCATTCGTGACAATTGGAAAGGTCAATGGGCAGGTGTGCTTAAAGAAATGCCTCCAAAAGTGTCTACTTCCTCTTCTGAGGTCACACAATGGTCTTACGATTTTTTGGCCGGATTTAGCCTCGTGCCATTACTCGAAAGAGGTTTTGGAGTGCGGAAACATCTCAACCCCCGAGCGCAACGGAACTGCGGCTAATTGAAAAGTACTGGGCCATCATGAAGCAGGTACTTCGGAAGCATCCTAAAGAAGTGAAATCGGAGGAAGATATGAAGAAAATATGGATTGCCACGCAAAAAAAAGTTGGTCCAAATTTAGTATAGGACCTTATGAGTAGTTTAAAGAAGAAGGTTTGTGAATTTGGATATGGAATTGAAATTGAATAAAACAAACATGGGAAAATATTCATAACATATTTTATGTTACTCCCTGAAGGTATGAAGATGATTGGTTGAACGGGCGAATTTTGCCGAATATTTGTGTGTGTCACAATTTGATTCCGTACACCCTTTATCGCTGGAATCAGCTCTGTTGTATAAAAGATTGCAAACAATTACGTTGTTTACGCTTGTTTTCCTTAGCAACTAAACGAAGGGAAATTTTACAATCTAGCATATTGCTTTTTCTTGGGTAGTGTACTAGAATCTATAGAAATCTCAAACTTATTTTGCCTATCAATTAAGTTTGTTTTAGTTCAGAATAATGCCTGAAACAATATATGGATGCATTTTCGGATTGGCCTGATAAATATTAAAGAGGGTGTTTTGAAAACGTAATATTTTTGGTTTATTGTTATAAATATAATTTATAAATAATAATGGAGATAAATAACAATGTAAATATTCAATGAGGAAAACAATAAAAAATTAGCTAGTTATTTCTACGAGATGAGTTATTTTATTCTAAAAAATTTATGAAATGATGGACATATATTACAACATGAAAGAAACATAACAATGCTCGTTATACTGCAGAGCTATCGGAAGTTTCTGGAATCGAACTTTGGCCCAATCAAACACTCAGCCGGATGACCGAGTACCGAACTGGCTGCTGAGCTGATCATTTTTCGCAACAAGAGGTATAACCTCGAGAAGCATGTCTGCAAAGTGTTCACAACACGTGCCGGTTCAACGCAGTGCTTCTCTTCGACCTGTTCAATGCATATGCTGGTTTCCTCAGTCAAAAATTCCTTCATGCCAAATTGGATGTATAGTTTTTGCAAATCGAAACCAGTCGACTCGTTGTAAAACGATGATCGGATAACGAAAACGTGTATCAGGTCCTGAAATTCAGGAGGCACCAGTATGAATCCTTGGCAATATTGTAGCAACGTTTTGCGATGATGCGGAATGATGCGTAGGCTATCGACGAGGGCTTGATGAATCTCTCCAACTCGGAACGGTACCCATTGACTTTCGCTGGAAAGCATTCCGTAGTGCTGATAGTAACACATGAACGAGTTGTATGCTCGATTAACATCGCTCTCGTTGAACGGTGCGCAGAGCCTCTGCTGGGCCAAACACTGTTCGGTTCGTTCCTTGTAGGAAAAATCACTGGGTGATGGATCGAAAAAACGATTAAACACGTGGTCGTTGATCTCCAGGGTTGTCTGATTCCACGCATTCAGATTGATTACTATACAGTAAATGTGCTCTTGGACGCTGGATTCATTCGGATAACAATTGCTGATGTATCGGTCGATCGTGTGCTTGGAGATGAACAGGTAATCGGCGCACTCCTGTTGCGCCTCATCGAACGATTTCCATCTGAATTTGTCCGAACTTTTAAGACCCACTGCATAGTGAATGAGCAAAGCGAAAGCAAGTGAGACTAGAAGAGCTTTCATTTGTGAGTAGGAGGTTCAAATTAAAGCGGGTGCAGGTTTGTCAGTTTATATATACTGAATTAGCAGGTGTTTGACTATATTAGCACGTCCCAAGCGGAAATAGCTGAGTTCAATGGTGTAGATGGTGAAGGTGGTTTGGTGGATTTCAGTGAACTTGGTTCTATGCAATTTTTTTTCAAATCTTGAATTACACATAGTTTCACGTGAAATTGCTGAAAGTAGAGGCTTTTTATTGTCGTATCTATTTAAACGGTTGATAATGCCTGACCTAAGTCAGCAACCATGATAGCTAGGTTGGGTCTTGCGGTGTGTTTTTGAAGTAACCACGCACTTTGTTGACTTACCTAGCATAGTTTTAGAATCAACGGCGCAATCCTAATAACTGGGACATATTTGGCCAAACATTAAAGATGGAGCTGAACAGTTGCCCTAGTTCTCTGCAGTACTTTTCAGTTTCATACGATACACATGCTTTGGATTCTTCGTCTGAAATTCTTGGATTTTGAACAAACATCTCATTATAGACATTGCTGAGGGTTAAGTTTTCACCGACGGTCAACGGGCGATGGAAAAAATGTCTTAAATACGTTGTCATTGATTGCTGCTGTTATTCATTCCATGCCTTTAATTTCTTTATAATACAATTGATAAGTCTTTGAATGCCCAACTTTTCTGGATAGCCGGAGGTATCGTAGTTAAATGGTCAAATAATCGACACATTCTAGTATGGTATCTTCCATTGACTTCCAGCTAGATTCTTAAAATGCTTAAACCAATGTGTGATTTGTAAAGTTACAATCGATGATAGAATTAACAGAAATGTGATCGTCGTGGTGTTTTGTGACACCAAGTTGGATTATTTACTAAGCCAGATTTTGGTTGTTTCAGTTTCACTTATAAAGGTTGTATAATGTTGAACGGAAAAAGGCACCGAGTTTTTACGCCAGCAGAGCACGTTTCCGAAATCGTTCCTGTTTTGAAAGCAACGGTCAAACCCGGACATATTTTGCAATCTGTTACACCAATGTTAGCTTGAAGAGCTTTCAGTGAAATAGGGATGTCGTTTTTTCGGTCGTAAGCTGCGTTGTGATTGGGTTTTTGTTCATTAATCAAAAGTATCGATCAGCCTTTTTTGTGATTTTTTGTAAGAATGATTGGAGAAAACGAGAAGGTTAATTTCAGGCTTATGGATTTGATCTAGTAGTAAATAAAAGTGCCTTACCAGGCTATTTTTAGTCGATATCGAACCACAACTGTCACTTCGGAACCCTTGGAATATTTAAATGTTTTGCAATCGCTCTACTACATGGTGACTTTTCAGCTCGGCTTGCTTCGTTCCAAGCAAAGGCCAGCATCGACTTAAAAAGTAGAGAGGTTATGGAGTTCCATTCAATATAACCAAGCAGAATTTTGACAATTGATATGCATGGAATGAAATGTTATCTTCAACTTAATAATCGAGCGGCATATTTTTCCGAAAGTAAAATTGAACAGATTCCATTAGTTTGCGTGGAAACCCTACAAATTCAAATTTTATTTTCGGTTCTTTTCGGGTGGATACTGCTGCAGAAGTTTCATGCGGAACAATGCATTAGGTCCTAAGTAACATTGAGAGACTCTCTTTGTCGACTTTCTCTTTGCTTTTCTACGGCTATGTAAAAATATGTTCAAGTACTTGCAACACACAGTACGGTAATATTAAGTATAATTCTAGGGTTTTTTTTTCATTAGGGCGAATCTGAAATTGAGAGACTATATTTGATTACTTTCTCTTTCATTCATATTCCATTCAGCTTTACGTTTTTCATTCTACTATTTGTAGAGTATGCTAGCCAGCAATGTTGTGTTTCAATCAGTACTAAAGAATCCCTCAGAAGTTTTATAATGGCGCTGTAATAAAGAGAGGAGAGAATCTCTCATTGTTAAATTCGGCCTATCGAAAAGAAATCCTAGAATTAAGGATCCAATAGTAATCAACATCAGCAAATCGTTCACGTTAAACGATTAACGAAAGAGCAAGTCGACGAAGAGAATCTCTCAATGTTACCTAGGACCTAATGCATTGTTCAGCTTGATTTCTTTTCGATTCTTCTCTTTTCCGTTTCAGTAAACGGAATTTATCATGGTTTTGGGAAAGATTTTTTTTTCGAACACGATACCGGCCTTAAAGCTTTTAGTACACTGTTTTTCCAATAGCCAAATATTTGGCATAGGCAGCTAGACAGCTGACAGATATCACAGATGTTTGTCAGATGCGTATCTGCCTATGGCAAATATTTGGCTATTGAACAAACAGTGTACTACAAGCTTGGGACAGGGAAGACAACATTTTATCATCTCAGCAAACATAGAAGAAAGCACACATATCCTTAGCGAAATAAATAAGGTACAAATAAGATTGCATTATGATTATTTGCCACAAGAAATTCTTATGAATTTAATTAATTTACCTTATGAAATATAATTATGTCGAACCTTGAACGTTGAAGTTATGGATCCAGTGACTTGACCACTAGTATATCAATAATTGTGAATAGGACAGCTCAAAGGCCTACCAGAACAACGTCGTGTAAAACAACATTTATTCATAAGTCAGGCATATGAAATTCCAAAGCATCATTCATAAGTTTAACCTTATGAAATTGATAAGATTATTTGGCTTTGCGTACGGTCTAAATTATAAAAACAATCTTTCATGTGATTCGTCAGCTGAATGTATAGCTGAATATACTAGTTTGGTTAGCCACAATCAGTTGCAACTACGCACTGAGCAATTCTTAATTTTACAAAAGAAATACTTCATCTTTGACATAAGTCGGGGAACGTAAACAAACATTTCACCTAAAATTATGTCTTCTGAAACACAATTTAAAAATATAAATTTTTATAGGCGCATAAATGTTCCCTCGTTTAACTGCAAGCCAAAGCAAGCGTATACAACGTTATTGTTTGGAATCTTTTGTACAGCAAAAAAACATCTTTTGCAATCTTCAATACAACAGACCTGATTATTACGATATCTGACCCAAAATTTACATGAAAGATCCCATTAATTTATGCCAAATCTAGCATTATCTTTACGTGCATTAGATAATGCATAAAATTGAATGTTTCTTTAAAGTGTGTGTGTGTGTCTGGGTGTGTTTTATTTATTTATATTGCATAACTTCACAATACTATAACATACACACTAAGAAAATTTTACAGTATTCGGTAATTTTTTACCGAACTTTCAACAGCTGAACGTTCGGTAATCCGATTTAACGGATTTCGGCAAGGGGTGCGTCGCTTAGATCAGTGTGCCAGGCACGCCGAAGTAGGAAACCTTACACCATAACGGAACATGTTTGCACTCAATGGCATACTTTTGACATTTGTACGTCTCGGAAGATATAACCTGGCAGAACTGAAAAATTGACGTTTCAAATTGTTGTGGTGTTGTTTTGAATTGTTTGGTTCGTCAAGCAACGGAAAATGATTATAAGGCTTTGTGCACAAATAACGTAACGCATGAAGGGGGGGGGAGGGGGGTTGAGCAACCGTTACTTACTGTGACATAGGGGAGAGGGTTTTTAAAATCGTTACGTAACAAAATAACCAATTTAAAAAAATATTAAAAGTGAATAACCAATTTGCATCAATTAAATTTCCTGTGTGGCAAGCAAAGTAGCAAGTAGCAAATAAAATAGCCTGTTGAGGTGGCGGATTCATCCGTGCCTTGACCTACCTCGCAGTGGGATGTTAAGAAATAGTAACGTGCTTGGTTCGAGTACTACTTTACCCATATCCTTTCGCTCAATAGACTTCTCTGCCGCCGTTAGTATTAGTAAGCGGTTTCACTAATACATACGTTTTGCTGGTTGAAAATAAAAAACAAACCGTTGTCAACCTGAACATTTTGACAGATGATCTCGTGGTTGAAAACAATAAACAAATCGATCCTATACGTGTAAAGCAGTACGCTGGTGTTTGTGATATCGCTCGGTGAGAACTTAATTTTCAATACATCTATTCTATTTCCAACCTATCGTACACTGACGGAACTTTCAACACTTTCTCTTCATACCTTTCATTCAAGCAAAAACATTACTGTCCACTCTTGGTGCCTCATGGTGATGAGCGAACAACTTCTTTTACATCAAGTAGAAAAGGGTTAGTTTATACTAATTGAGAACTATGTTTAAAAATTCAGATGAAAGGTTTCAATCTATATTTTGAAGAATAAAATTTTGAAACTGAGCTCAAACGTTGTTTTTGTATTATTAATGACGTTTGCCATAACTGATACACTGCACCAATTATCGCCATATTTTTAAGTTTTGGTTCCTTTCATGGCCAATCGCATGTGTTTTTTATGGGCGTGGCCATAATAGAAACTACATTTATGGCCAAGTGGTGCATTTGAAATTTTAAGAAAATTTATTAAGTGTATCTTTGATTTCCGACCAAATTCTAAAGCTTCGATAAATGGAAACGTACACTGAGAATAAATTTTCGTAAATTAGCTTTCACTCTGTTCGTAAACATGGATTTTGCACATAGAACAAAAATTATATGAAACATTCATATTGCTTGTCTTCTAACAAAACGCTATCATTACACCTTTTTTGTACAGTGCACAAAGTGAATTTCGTGAAGAGCAGAATAACTTCTCGTGGTTGCCATTTTTTTCAAATATATTTTGAGTCGATAAAGTAGAACTGTCAGTCGATCATGCAGCCACTTAAAAGCCGTTCTTTTTTATTGGTAACAAATTACTCGTAGCTATTTGTATTATTTTCGTAGAATGCAAAGGAGATTTCTATTGAAAACAAAAAGCATTTATTGTTGAATAAAAAAATAAGCTTTTTGAAAACAATGCATCTTTGCATTGATTCGACCAAATCATCGAATTGAAAAAAAAAAATGTTTTTTTTTTATATTAGAACCATTGAAATAATAAGCAATTTTGTTGAATTTTTTGTTGATTGTTGATTCTACCAAATTATTTGCTGAATCAATAATAATTTCTGTTAGAAATATTAATTGACTAACAATATTAGATTCGATACGAAATTTTATTGTTTCAAATATATGGTTGCATTAAACTAAAACAATGCGTGGTTTGATTTAATACACAAAAATGTTGATTCCAATCATTGCGTTCAATCACCCAATATTCCTCTGCATGTAGCCTACATCAAATGAACTTGTTGCTGCGCCTGTTGTTCTATGTTTTTGCCGTCATGAATTAGTCGTACATAGCGCATTTTTATAATGCACTGCCCCGATCAATACGAAAACTCTGAATAGTACCTAAATAAAAAAACATAATTAATAATTATATTAATTGAAATAATTCAATATTATGCATCGCATAAAATACTGTTGATTTAAGTAATATGAATAACACTTTTTATGATACTTTAAATAATTTAAAGACATTTGAATAAACTTGTTGCACTAATATTTGTAACAGTCTTAAGTACGACTGTACGATCCATTAACCTGAATAAATGCAGTACAATGAGTGCAATGTTTTTCGTAATCTTTATGTAAGCTTTAAGATACTCAAATAAAATTAATTGAATGATGTTTGCAATCCTTACTTATTTCAAGTATATCAGAATTAAACATAATAAAAACAAAAATAACAGTTTTTGTGATGATTTTATCACAATTTAAAAATGGGGGGGGTCCGTGAGCGTTACGTAATTAAAGGAGGGAGTCTGGTCTCGCGTTACTTATTGTTACATAGGGGGAGGAGGTCCAAAATCCCGATTTTTGCGTTACGTATTTTTCCCCCAAACCTAAGTGAACTTTTAATCTACCTGTTAGTTGAGGCGAAATTTCGGAAACAATGAATGAGGTTAGTGATTAAATTTATAAGTCATGACATGACATCACTTATCACTTATGTCTTAGAACCTTCGTGAAGAAGCTGTTGCTGGTGGAACTCCGTTAAAAGAAATTAATGGAGAAACATACGCATGAAATCCAGCTGAATTCTGGTTTCTTAGCAGAGAAGTGATGTGCCTCCAGGATCTCGCCAATGTCATTCCCTTAATAGGTATCAAGTATTTCCCAATCCCATAACCGCCACATCCAGCTATTCTACGAAGACACTGAACAGCACTCACGTTTATTGTATGAAAAAATAAGCTGCATTTTGGTTCACAGTAAGTGTATTTCAGATGAAAGCATAACTTTATCTCACAATAACCTTTTTTACCAGAGGACTCGGCCTGTGATGCCTTATTGGAGCAGCTGAAAAACACTGATATCAAAGTTTTTTCTCTGCGGAAAGTTTCGTCTATGCATGGGCAAATATCTATGTTGTAGTGTTCTGGCACATTCTACAGCCTGACCAGGCATAACAATAATGTTCATTTCTGAATGCCAGAATGTTCACCAAGGAAATGACATCGAATATATACTACAGCGAAAAAGTTGTAAATATTTGACGAAGGTTGAGTCAGCTGGGAAATCTAACATGCTGAGAGAGAGGATAAATCAATTGTCAATATACAACAGTTCAAAGGAACTCTCACACTAACTTACAGTGATTAATTTCTTGAGCTCCATTCTTTATCCATCCATCACCAACCGCAATAAAAACAGTGTCCGAGGCATACATTTTGAAATCAAAACAAAACAATCGCCTGGTTGCCAGGCGTAGCCAAAATATAAAGATTCAACTGTCAAACTATCGTGGCACATCATGGGCACTCTATTGGCACTACGATCGAACATAGTAACGCTTAGTGGCACGCTGAAAAAAATAGGCACAAGAGATATTGTGCTGGAGCGACTCACTTCTTGGATTTCGGTAAAATTTGACATGTTCCGGTAATTTTAACGTAGGACTCGCGTTTCTCTTTTCTATATCGAGTATCATTTAAAAATTTAAAAAATGAGAGCGTTACGTAAAAGTGAAAGGTTTTTGAACGCTTATACCTCTCGTTTGACTAAACAGAATGTCTTCATTCATACACCATTTAATCGAAAAACTCACACATTTTTCGCATTGAAATTTGAAAGATGTTCCATTAGTATAAGTAGTTCAATTTTTTTCATTTGAAAATATCCGGGCGAACGAAAATTGTTTCAGTGTTCGCAAGCAGCTTCATGCCGCCGGTTCGAACGTAGCTTTGCTCTCCCGTCATAGTCCATCTGGTAGTGGTATGGAGACATAGCAATGCTGGATATTTAACAGATGAATTCTCGTGTTTTTTTTTTTTTTTCATTAGGGCGAATCTAACATTGACAGATTCTCTCCGGTCTCGTTCTCTTTCATTTATACCAGCGTAGTTATAAAACTTTCG